>JASANE010006934.1:0-43101 GCA_030248225.1 Trileptium ribeirensis
TTTGAGTGTTTAATTATTACTGCCTGAATGTGTGTCATTACTTGATATCCGTAGTTTAGTTTGTGCACTGATGAATATACATTTCTATAGACACGTATGCATTATATTTATATGTATATGCAGTAATGTAGACCAATGACCCACGGCACCAGTTGCCTGGCAACCACTTTGCAACAGATAACATGTTTATCAGTACATACATAATCATTTATTGTTCTCTGATCTGAACGTAAACAATAATTGTAATAATTATAACTGTTTCGAATTGTCGTTCTGAGTCATTGGCTTTGAATGTTGCATGGGAATGATATAGAATGTAAAAATGACAGCTTTAATTGCAATTGTTCGTTTAGCTTAGCTATCAAGTACAAAATAGCTTTAGGACTATAAGTATGTGTATGACCGTTGCAGCTTATCGAAACGAAACTGTAATACTTGTGCCTAGTTGGCTAATAGATTTCATGACGGCTGAAACGATCAGTAGAGTCAGTGGTGGATGTTGCATGGGAATGATATAGAATGTAAAAATGACAGCTTTAATATTGCAGTTGTTCGTTTAGCTTAGCTATCAAGTACAAAATAGCTTTAGGACTATAAGTATGTGTATGACCGTTGCAGCTTGTCGAAACGAAACTGTAATACTTGTGCCTAGTTGGCTAATAGATTTCATGACGGCTGAAACGATCAGTAGAGTCAGTGGTGGATGTTGCATGGGAATGATATAGAATGTAAAAACGACAGCTTTGATCGGAATTGTCCCATTGAAAAGCTTAGCTATCAAGTACAAAATAGCTTTAGGACTATAAGTATATATGTATGACCGTTGCAGCTTATCGAAACGAAACTGTAATACTAGTGCTTAGTTGGCTAATAGATTTCATGACGGCTGAAACGATCAGTAGAGTCAGTGGTGGTGGTTTGTTCAGCAGTTAAATAACTACTACTAATGAGGGCTATATACATAATATCTGATACGGTGTCGTTGGGGGTAGGTATATATTTTACTTCAGCGAATATTGTAGGGCGGCCAGTAGAGTTAGTGGTGGTTTGTTCAACAATTAAATTACTACTACTACTACTAAGGCTAGGTATACATAATTCTTATCCGGTGTCTTTGGGGGTAGGTATATATTTTGTGAAATTTCTGTGGCAGATTACATGGGTGAATAATAAATCATGATTAATGATATGCCTACACAGTTTTTGCTATTCGATTGTAAAACTTTCGATTATAAAATCTTGTGGAGTAAAAACTAATCGGATCACCAATGCGAACACTTTATATACAATACATATACAAAGCGGTTCAAACGAAATGTAAACACACAAACTAACAGTCATAATTATAACAATTTGTTGCGCAAACTTTGTCCTATTTAACTACTCCTGCATTTGAGATAGGAATTTCATCGCTAATAGTTATAATTTTCAGATACTGATTGGCTATAATCGTGGTTTGATAGTGCTTTGGGATGCTGCAGTTTCATCGGCACTTCACGCGCTGGTCTGTACTCAACAAGTTGAATGTTTATATTGGCACAAAAGTAAGTTTAAATTTCTTAATATGTGGCCCTGTATTACCTTTTTATACAACCTAAACACTATCCACGTGAAGTGGACCGGGCCATCTTTAATTTAGAGGTAGTTTGGATAAAATCAAATAGCAACACAGTTAGTTGTATGCCGAATTTTGGAGTACGTATATAAGTGACGAAATAAATTAATTAGTTCTGGTCATGTTTTCAATTCAGACCATTTTTAAGCAATGATCGACTTGGTTATTTAGGAGCAAGCGGACTTTCCAATGAGGGCGCTAGGGGGAAATCGTGAATGAAATTTTTGTTTCTGTGATCTCGCAACTCACCTTGAGGTGGATGGATTTCGATAAATTTTTTATTTTATAGCAAAAATGATGATGATTTCCATATAATCTTCTCGATGCCCTTGCATGGGAACGGGCCAAACAGCACATTCGGAGCGCCAGACTATTTTGACGATCTAAGGTCGGAGCAGTCCCACATAACGTACGAGCCATCGTTATGCGACGAGATAAACTTCCGACCATCTGAAAGCGAAAATATAGTAAAACTTTGCGGATGGTGGTACTGTACAGCTAAAAGTATTGTGAGCAGCTAGAATTAAATATTATGACGAAGATATAAATAAATGACATGTTTTGTGTTTAGCAATATCTGCAATAAAAATTTTATCGCTTGATACACAATTTAGATTTTTTTTCACTTGAAATGCTGCTAGTCTGCAACAAAAACACAGCTTAGTGTATAAAAACAGCTGACAATCTTTTAACCCACGAAAAGTCGTACAAAATTTGTTTTGGACAAATAGCTGCTAATACTAATAACTCGCAAGCGAGGCTGAAACAGAGGGTGGTATCAGCAATTGATAACTTTATGGAATTACCATGTAACAGGCTTTGTGTTTGATGTATCTTTTACTCCAACACCTCTTTAACCCTGTATCCATGGTAAACCTTAAAACCTCCTCGACCTTGAACCAATCGAAAACTGAAAACACACGAAGTATCAGTGTAGTCTCTAGATAACGGAATCATGGTATTCAGCATGCCTAAAACATAATATAGACTATTCTTGATGCCCTGCACACAATACGTAACAAATTACTAAAGGTAGACCATGTTCCGGCAATCGGGTTCAATGACCCTAAACCCGTGAAATGGTAAGAAATATTTGTTGGACTCTAGATAATCAAAACACCATATTCACCGTACTGAAAAACCTTTAATATTAACCTGAGCAACCAAGCAACATAATCAAGTTGGACTCTAAAAAGCAAAACTATCGTATCCAGCGTGCTTGATAGCCTAATAGACACTCGTTGTAAAACACGCAGCAACATGCCGAAATAAGTGGTCCAACAAAAGCAAAGTTGTAGATCTGGATGAGGAGATTCACCAATGTGGTCTCACTTTTTCGATCCAAAGCCTGTGTAGCAAGATATGCGCTGCTAAATACTGGTACCCGTCTGGCAACCCTTAAAAACCTGTTTTTTTTTTCAATTTGACCCCGAAGATGGAGTCGGAGCTGTTCTCGTTCAACTAAAAAGCACATCATCATCATTTTTGCTATAAAATAAAAAATTTATCGAAATCCATCCACCTCAAGGTGAGTTGCGAATCACAGAAACAAAAATTTCATTCACGATTTCCCCCTAGCGCCCTCATTGGAAAGTCCGCTTGCTCCGTTTCAATAATAACCAAGTCAAGTACATTGCTTAAAAATGGTCTGAATTGAAAACATGACCAGAACTAATTAATTTATTTCGTCACTTATATACGTACTCCAAAATTCGGCATACAACTAACTGTGTTGCTATTTGATTTTATCCAAACTACCTCTAAATTAAAGATGGCCCGGTCCACTTCACATCGATAGTGTTTAGGTTGTATAAAAAGGTAATACAGGGCCACATATTAAGAAATTTAAACTTACTTTTGTGCCAATATAAACATTCAACTTGTTGAGTACAGACCAGCGCGTGAAGTGCCGATGAAACTGCAGCATCCCAAAGCACTATCAAACCACGATTATAGCCAATCAGTATCTGAAAATTATAACTATTAGCGATGAAATTCCTATCTCAAATGCAGGAGTAGTTAAATAGGACAAAGTTTGCGCAACAAATTGTTATAATTATGACTGTTAGTTTGTGTGTTTACATTTCGTTTGAACCGCTTTGTATATGTATTGTATATAAAGTGTTCGCATTGGTGATCCGATTAGTTTTTACTCCACAAGATTTTATAATCGAAAGTTTTACAATCGAATAGCAAAAACTGTGTAGGCATCTGACTAACATAATTTATTATTCACCCATGTAATCTGCCACAGAAATTTCACAAAATATATACCTACCCCCAAAGACACCGGATAAGAATTATGTATACCTAGCCTTAGTAGTAGTAGTAGTAATTTAATTGTTGAACAAACCACCACTAACTCTACTGGCCGCCCTACAATATTCGCTGAAGTAAAATATATACCTACCCCCAACGACACCGTATCAGATATTATGTATATAGCCCTCATTAGTAGTAGTTATTTAACTGCTGAACAAACCACCACCACTGACTCTACTGATCGTTTCAGCCGTCATGAAATCTATTAGCCAACTAAGCACTAGTATTACAGTTTCGTTTCGATAAGCTGCAACGGTCATACATATATACTTATAGTCCTAAAGCTATTTTGTACTTGATAGCTAAGCTAAACGAACAATTGCAATCAAAGCTGTCATTTTTACATTCTATATCATTCCCATGCAACATCCACCACTGACTCTACTGATCGTTTCAGCCGTCATGAAATCTATTAGCCAACTAGGCACAAGTATTACAGTTTCGTTTCGACAAGCTGCAACGGTCATACACATACTTATAGTCCTAAAGCTATTTTGTACTTGATAGCTAAGCTAAACGAACAACTGCAATATTAAAGCTGTCATTTTTACATTCTATATCATTCCCATGCAACATCCACCACTGACTCTACTGATCGTTTCAGCCGTCATGAAATCTATTAGCCAACTAGGCACAAGTATTACAGTTTTTCCGCTCTGATAAGCTGCAACGGTCATACACATACTTATAGTCCTAAAGCTATTTTGTACTTGATAGCTAAGCTAAACGAACAATTGCAATTAAAGCTGTCATTTTTACATTCTATATCATTCCCATGCAACATTCAAAGCCAATGACTCAGAACGACAATTCGAAACAGTTATAATTATTACAATTATTGTTTACGTTCAGATCAGAGAACAATAAATGATTATGTATGTACTGATAAACATGTTATCTGTTGCAAAGTGGTTGCCAGGCAACTGGTGCCGTGGGTCATTGGTCTACATTACTGCATATACATATAAATATAATGCATACGTGTGTATAGAAATGTATATTCATCAGTGCACAAACTAAACTACGGATATCAAGTAATGACACACATTCGGGTGATCATAAAACACTCAAAAGTGTCTAGTAACTCTAGTCGAAAGGTAGATTTATCTGAATATACACATTATATTCAACGCAAAATATATACATCTATATTTTTGTACATAATATATATGAAAACTTCAAAATGTGAAATTTTCGGTCAAAATATATTAATAACTATATGTAATTGACAATAATTATATATTTATATAACTCCTAAACCGTATATATACAAAAATTATTCATCATGCAGATATTCTTCGACGTTACCAATGACATCCATGTCACCGAGATTAGCGCCGCCAGGCTAGTTTTGAGCCGTTAGGCGTAATACTATATAATACACGGGTGACCAGGGTTCGCCGGGTCAGGACAGGATGACCGTCACTCGGCAGGCAATCTCTCTACCTTTCTATGAACAACTGTGCTATATTCTACTTTTACAATAGTCTAGGATCTTAGCTATATATCCAAACAATAAACATGCACTTTCGTGCATAACACACCAGCATGACAATCGTATTACAATGTCCCGGCTTAGTCTGAATAATTATTGCCAGTACCCCTGCAGCGGTAAACATTCGTTTTCAATAGAATAGGAATACACCTGTATTCCGAAACACCAAACCAAATATAAATTATTACAATTTACGTCTATAAACTATAATTATTATGTTTAATTATGTATATATACGACAGGTATATTATCGATAAATAATTTCAAATTCTATAATCAAAACAATCGATCATAACATAATTACTATGTACGTATATAATATAATATATATGTATATATAATTATTATGCTTACTTACGTTTAAGCATAACGGTAATATTAAAAGCACCGAAGCGTCATTGAATAATTACATATACCATATATTTATATATCATAAAAATACACACTATACACATACCTTTGTTGGATCAGACGTGTTAACAACGAGAGCTTCAACGGCGCCAGGATTCAGTTTGTAATCGTCGGGTATGCTAAAACAATTTTGACAATATACAATAATTGTAACGCATCTTATATGAATAATATAAAACTGTGCTACATCTAAGTCACAAGTTAGTTGCAGCATGGCTACTATCCCCGTGCATTCAAACCTATGTATGCACGTCTGTACAACTTACTAGTTCAAACTGATGTGCTGTCGCACTCGGTTGATACAAATGTCTGAATGCACGGCACGCCAACTGTTGCGATAAAAACACACACATACAAGGCGAACATTGTAATTTAAAATTCCCAATTAGTACATATACATCAAGTAGCCCGGTTATGTAATTGAGAAAATATTTGGTTAACACTTCTATATTTAGTCGCTTAATAGTGTACTAGGAGATTGTGAAATTAGGAAACTTCTGGGTGTAATTATTCACCGCGGCGAGGCTGTATAAGTAAGGCGGAAGCAATCTACCTACATGTTTATTGCTTTTGTTACCGAAGCTTTTTTCCGCAGTCAGCATGGCACCATCGTATTATTTGCTATCAAAAGTCTCGGAAGCGGACAATGAACGAGTTTCGTTTAAAGGGGGGGGGGACTAGCCAATACGGATCACACTTGGCATAATAGCTCCAGCCATTTAACACGGGCGAACCTGGACAACCGATGAAGGTCAGGACCCGAACCGGCCTCGGTGAACAGAACAAATTGCAATAATAGCCTCCACGTGGAGAATATTTTTCAGTTTCGGCTATTCCTAAGGAAACAAAGCGATACCGATGCTCTAAATAATCTAGTTTTTAAGCGAATCCTGTTAACTTTCGGTCTCGTCTTTCAAATCTTTCTTCAAACAAAACCAAATAGTACTAATTGCAATAGTACTGAACACGAATCTGATACATATATATAGCATTTTTAGATTGTTGCCGCACCTGTATGAATTAAGTTAAACAACCAGCGTAATTATTCTTAAAATATTTTTGACGACTGAGACTTTGGCTGTTGTATTTGCACATCTTGTTGCATAACGCCGTGATTTGCTTTAATTAGTAGAAATTTTAACAGTGGCTGGAAACATATGGACCAAGGCACTTCTATTAAGATACTTATTCTCAAAAACTTCCGGGCTTTGGTGCAAAAAATAAATTAGTACTTGCCCGACAAAAAGATTAATGTAACCAATATGTTCGTCTTAATCAACATATATGTGACTTATATAGTCCCTAATTGCCATTTAACTGTTCTAGACTCCACTGTAGTTTGGTACAGTCCAAATTCAAATCCGTAGTCATAGTCATTCTGAAAAAAACCGTTTTAGGCCGATCTAAAACGGAAACTATCAATATGTAGCTGGCAAACCAGAGTCCATCCAAATTGCTTCTTGCTAAATATAATGTACAGAGCCGACGACGAAAGTTAAGATTGTGTTTGATCCGATTTGCACAAGCATTATATATGCAGCGCAAGTAGGTTTGAAACTGATCGGATGCGATGGCACGGGCACATCCGGATCCAAGTCTGATGAGTTGGCGTAAAACTACAGCGAAGAGCTATATAATTAGGTGCACAATTTGGCCGTATCAGCTCGAATGCTCGTATTTGTAGATATAAAATGATCGAACACAGCTTAGGTACGCGACTGCTGCATTAAGATGCAACAGCAATCGTGAGGAATATATAATCAATCGGAGGTGATTAAAGATCCATTGCGAAAAAGCGCTATTGCTTTCTATACAATCGGTCTCTCTACCATAAGGTAAAAGTTATTTTTATTGTTAAGAGCCCAACCGCACAAGACATGGTGCCCGCATAAATCTAATAACGATTTTCCAGGACTTTATAACTTTGTTACCCCAGGTTGCCGTCATAACAAAGAGAAACACATGAGCGAAGGGTCCCGTAACCAAATTCTACCATAAGGTAATAGTTATTTTTATTGTTAAGAGCCCAACCGCACAAGACATGGTGTCCGCATAAATGTAATAACGATTTTCCAGGACTGTATAACTTTGTTAACCCAGGTTTCCGTCATAAAGAGAAACCCATGAGCGAAGCTCCCGTATTCAAATTCTATTTCACAATATTTAGAACAATCCGCTTTGGTTCACGTTTGATCTCAGCCAGTTGATATCAAATTGTGGAAAACTAAAGTTAAAACAAACAAAATAGTGTTACAGAAAAGTTATTGCTCATAAACTCGGAGGAAGCCAAAAATTACCGTGGGACATGAACTGCTAGAACCTGGGAAAAATTGATTTAGCTGGCCATACCGCTGTGTGTTTGCAGACACAGTATCGTCTTCTATAACCAATATGTACGCTTGTCGTCGCTACAATCAGAGTATAGTTGCTTAATACAACTACTACTAACTGTATGTCTATTTGCCACAGCAGCTAATTTTGTGATAGTTTATGTATATACTTCGCAAGCTGCTGTAAATATACTGTGAATAGATATAATTGTTTGCCTAAGCCTATATATTAATGCAATATAGTACATATTTATGTGCATAACATAATATATTCATGTATATTTTTTGTATAATAAAGTATAATACACATACTGCATAATCATCTCGTAGCAGTGTTAGTGATTCCAGCGTTAAGTTTACTAATTATTTTTTGTTTTTCAGCAAATTTCTAAGTAGAAAAGGGGTAGTAAAGTGAGCATAAAGTTAATGAGAATAATTTTCTGGGAAAAACGTCAACGATGACGCTTAGGTTTTAGAAACATAATGCAAACAGAGCGGACTGAATTTTCTCAAATAGCGGAACAATCCGGCACACCGCCAATATCGGCTGGATCATGTCAGGAATTTTTGAATGCCTAATGCCCCTCTTGTCTTTGAATACATATTTCGTTATATATTGATTATATATAACATTGAACATTGATTACATATGTATATATATACTTAATACTTATGCATATTTGCTAGTAGAACCGGTTTAGCGTGTAGTGTCTACAGTGGTTAAGAAGGAAATAGTCAAATTTAATGTTGTGTGTCGCTGTCACTCATAATTCAGCTTCGGATTGATCGCTTGAGATAATTTTTTGTTTGATACCAAAAATGACGATGTGCCGATCAAACGCGAAAATCTTCGACCTCAGTCTTCCGGGTACAAAGTGATCAAAAACTCCTTTTAAGGGTTCATTCCAAATCTAGCAATGCGATACTTACATGTTTTTCGCAGCTCATATGTCACGACCTGCGTTATATAGGGTACATCGCTACTACACGATTATGCTCTGTCTTTTCAGATGTTTTGGTTAGGGACATTGTCATTTTTGGAAAATGTTCAGCGACGCTAAACGAAATTAATTCCAGATCTGGCTTCTGAAGGGTATACCAACCGACTAGAAACTCTCCAGTTGCAGATATCAGACGCGAAGAGACGTAGGGCTGATCTGATCATGATGTATAAACTGACGGATAGATTGGTCGACTATGAGTTGACAAACATCTTTTATTAGGCACCTGACGCTGGAACTCGTGGTCACTACTGAAAAATCCATGCTCCCAAGACGGCTCGTCTCATGCACTACTAATGCAGTTTTGCCAGCAGAATTATAGCGGCATGGAACCGCCATTGGTATGTTTTCGATACGTCCTTGGACAATGAACCAGGTTTTCAAAATATGGTTTCAGTTGTTTGGTTATGTTTGCGGGCAGGGCATTAAATTTTCTGTTATATTAGTGTTTTGGTAACCTCAATACGATGGTTTGGTTTTTTGAATTCCAGCAAGAATATTTCATTTCTTCTTGATGGTTTTCAAAGAGATTACGGCTGATTAACTCGGTTTACATCATTCAGTCTGACTCTGTTTTTTCATCTGTAGGAGATGGGGATTTAGAAAATTTGTGAACGTTGGATACAGTAGTGTGGTCATCCAGAAACAAACATAATTCAACTATACATGAAACCACGCTTGCTCCACTTTACTCTCGCTTTCGAAATAATGGTATTGCCAGGGGCCCTGGCTATCAGTCCTCAGACCCGCAGTATTGCACGAGCCCTAAACCCATTCTCCAGATATTTCGGACAATAAGAAAGCAAGGAAGGGGTTTGTGACGTACGGTGTGCGTCAGATTCAAGCCGTTTATGTGTTTACAGTGTAGAAACACTTGGAGGCCAACTCGAAACATGAAGATAATATGCTTCTTTTTATGTGGGAAATCAAAATCTGGTTAGTGCACTTATAGTCAGTTTCAAGTTTCTTAATATCGCTTGCGATATCGTCCGATACCGATTATAAACCAAACCCTGCTTTATCTAAACTGGTTAGTTCGAAACCAAATATATATCCATTTCTAATACGCTTATTAAACATGATTAATACAATATATTAAACGGCATTACTTACTTTGGACAAGATGTATTTACATGCAGATCTCCACTCAATACATATCTACATTATATTTTTTGGAGGATTTTTAGTAACTAACAGAATTTCCGGACTTATTTGACAAGATTATAACAGGATATATATATTGCTAAACTTGAGACGATTGAAGGAGGTGTCTCAGTAATGCGTGAGTAAATTTAAGGTGACCCCACCAACCGTCCCATTTTGTACAAATCGTTGCTACGGAAAATAGCCTGAATTTCATTCGGTTGTTCGCTAACCGAAATTGGTAAAATCAAATCTAGGTGCCAAAAATTATATATGTCCTGTGGTCGAACAGATTTTCGGCGTTTTCATTATACAAAAATTCGGTTCCCTAATGCCTCGTCATTGAAATTTGAATAATCCAGTGTTCGTTCTCAAAAATTTGGGTAATTATACTTGAAGTTTCGCGAAAACAATATGGCTATATTTCAATCGCGAGCAATTTTTCTCCGAATTTCAATTGACCAAAATGCGTTTCGTAACAATTTTTATACAAAATTACAAAATAGGATGGTTTAATTCACCTTCCACCCGCGGTTGTCACAATCTGGGCAGTCTTCGTTATGCTTGTTGTTGTACCGCAGGGAAGTCGACAGAACCGGCTCAACCGGTTCCCGCAATTTCGTCCTAGAAATGACAACGACGCAGCAGCAGCAGCACCAACCCGTTAAATTGCGCCACTTTGGTGTAATCGGCGTTTAAATTCTTTTAGAGTTGGCGCCAGAACTACTGACGGTGGCAGCGCATTCCACACCGAAATGTTTCTGTTGGCGAAGCTGAATCGTCTGATGTTTAAACGGGGGACGTTTAGAGTTCTTAGTTGAAGAGGATGCCGTCGCAATCCTCCTGTCGGTGTGAAGTTGAAGGAAATGCTGAGTTCAGTGTCGCAAAGTTCATGAGTTATTTTGTAAAACATTATCAAGTCCGCCCGCAGCCGTCGAGTTTCCAGAGTTTGCAGTCTTAATGCATGTAGTCTGTCGGTATATTGTAGGTTTCGTAGTGGGGCGGCTAATTGTGTTACTAGTCTCTGAACACCTTCGATTTTGGCTATATCTTTGGCTAGATGAGGGGCCCAGCATGGTTGGCGGGGTTCCCATATGTCTACTCGCGCATAAACTTGAAGGCGCCAACTACTATAATATGACTAAATTTCCACACGTTAACGAATGACTCAAACTAAGAAATACGAAAAAAATATAAAATTTGGAGCAAAAGTCTTACCAAGTGGTCCACCTGGGCCGGTAATGTATACGTCATCGAACACGAAACGCCGCGCAGCTACCCCAGCATCGGACCATTTTTCGATAGAACATCCCAGAAAACTTTCGGCATGGCATTTCCATGCGCGGACATCATGCTATTCAGAACATTTTCCCCGTTACGATAAAAATGAAAATGTCCACTGTAAATAATGGGGTGGTGCCGATCTCCGGTCTTTTAACTTTTAGGCTCATACAGGCTCTAGGGTGACAACTGGAGCCCAGTCAGTGAGTAACCGGTACTGCAAATTTTTGCCGCAACCAGAACCGAAATTGGATCCTGGTCATACCAATAATCAACAAGGTTGCACGCATGTTGTTCGCTCTCTTTGCGAGCAGCCTTATGGGTCCGGGCAATATCTTCGAGATAGATCAGTGGTTAATAAACATAACCTTCACCCTAGCTTTCAGAGTTCGATACCTCACGACGTGTGTTGATTTTCTTCCATTCTCGAAATGAAAACTAGTTCAGGAAATGAAGGGTTACAAACAATCGTTCACATCAACAACAATAGCAATAAGTGTATGTTTCAACAGAACACAGGTTTGAATAGTTCAGCCAAAACTAGATTTAAAGCTAGTCGTTTATAATCAACTTAGCCTTAATGATACAAATACTTCCTGCATTTAATGTGTGGGTCCACTTTAGGTAAGTACACTTGAGTTGTTCTTTTGTCAAGATAATTCATGATCGTAAAAGCGAAGATAAAAAAATCACGATTTTCCCTTATATACGCGTACGCTGTCGGATGTATGCGATGCAGCAACGCATATGCGCTGTTCATGGTCACTATTTTGCTATTTAGCATCGCCTTTTCCTGACTGCGTACAAGTGAGAACGCGATTACTAATTACTCATATGCTATAATTAATACACAAATAGAGCACGAACACTGGTGGTTGATACAGAATGCATTTTGATGAACGCGGGCAACCGCACGAAATGGACAACGCGAACGCAAAATCCATTCGTACGTCGCAGAGCGCATGTTAGCGTTCATAACAATGTGAATACCAATACAAAAATGTGAAGACGAATTTCTTCGCGAATCAATTCATGATTTTGACAAAAGAACAACCTTTGTGTACAGACCTAAAGTGGACCAACGCATGAAATACAGGAAGATTTGTACCTATAAGACCAAGTTGATTATAAATAACTAGTTTTAATTCCAGTTTTGGTGGAACTATTCAAACCTGTGTTCTATTAAAACATAAAATTACTGCTAATTTGGTTGATGTGAACGGTTGTTTGTATATATCCCTTTACTTCCTGAACTAGTTTACATTTCGAGTATCGATGAACAATTATCGCTCGCCGCTAGGTATCGAACTCTGAAAGCTGGGGTGAAGGTCACGTTTATTAACCATTGATCTATTTCGCAGGTATTGTATCCACAAGGCTCCTCGCAAAGCGAGTGAACAACACGCGTGCTGTCGTACAGTATTTGTGAAATTTATTTAGTACAGCATATTCAAGAGTAATTTGTTAATGTCGAACAATAGTAGCAGTTGATGGATTAAACATGTAGCATATTAAATTTTGATTAACCCTTTACGTCCTGAATAAATTTACCTTTCGAGTATCGATGAATATTTTTTGGTCGCCGCCAGGTATGGAACCCGAGCGCTCGGAGGAAAGTTACAATACTAAACAATGAACTATTTCGGAGCTGTTGCTCTGACCCTTAAGGCTCCTCACAAAGCGAGCTCACTACACACGCTCAACCGTGAATTGCTCATATTTAATTAGTAGATCGCATTCAAATGTAATCAGTTGTTGTCTAACAACCGTAGGTATTAAATAATGAACGATTGGACTGTATATTTTCCCCTCCATTTTTTAGTTGACAAAAGATACGTTCGCACTGGTCGAATATGCGGCGGAGGTCAGGTACAGTATTCGTTGCTGCATAAAGAGCTTTTAGTTGGCTATAGAGGTTGCAGATAACCTTTTCTGGTGTTCGCTCGTATCGCTCCCTTAAAATTCCGACAGCAATATTATAACTATCATTATTAATTTCGAGCCCTTCGATTGAAATGGATGCTTCACCACGTAACTGCCCTCGTAAATAGGTTGATTTTTTGACTCCACGTTGTGGATATTTGCGACAAAAATTGCCCAGAATTGAGACCATAGCATCGGGTCCCCACAAAATTCCGGCAGTATCAACTTCGGTAGCTTGACAACCTTGTTCAGTCTATTGTTGTCGTTACCTCTTTCCTTCTGTGTGTCCAGCCGTTGTTGCTTAAGAGTGACTATTAATAATTGCATGCGTATTCTTTAGCATCGTCTAGTACATGGATATAACTTCCATTTTCCGAAATAAACCGTACGTGAACTTCCTCTTCTTCTGTAACGTCGTCTCATGATAAGTTTTCGATAAGTTTTTGTCACTGTGTGCGACTCTCTTCCTTGCCCTTAACTGCCATTTCTATTTTTGCGATAGTCTTTTGCATATTTGATTGTAAGTTGTCGGTTGATGTGGCAGTTCGATCGACACAATTAAACTACCTTTTTGACTAATACGCGTGCTGCACGCACCTTGAATTGTAATTGCCGTAGCAAATGATCCAGGGAAGTCAACTTCAATCATACGAGCTAGTGTCTCCGCTTCATTTACGGTAGAATTGCCGTTAGCTTTCTTCACGCTCCCTAGCATGATTATAGAGTCAATAGATAGAACTTTCTTTAAACGACATGTATCCTTTGTAGTTTCTACTCCGTAACAGAATCGTTTCCATTCATTTCTCTTTGCTTTTCTTATGGCATTTTTATATTCATTATGATGTTTTCTATAATTATCCCAATTTTGATTATAATTATGCCTTTGTAAACTCCGAAAATGTTTAAGACGGTGAGGTCTCATATTCTCTAGATCCTTGTTCCACCACGGTGGTAAACATTCGAATACAACAAATCAAGAAATACATTTGCTCTTACCTTTTTGCGATTATGTCAATCACAGTTCTGTGTAATGTTTCCCCTTATGGTAAAGGCTATGTATCTATGATCAGAAACTGTTGTTCAACAAAAAAGACCAGTCTTTAACACATCCCACTGCTATAAGAGATAGGAGTGTTATGTCAATAACTTATTGTCTCAGCCTGTTAAAGAAGAAAGTGGCTGTAGATCCTCTATTCGCGATCGTAAAGTTATTAAAGTCCTATGTAGGCCAAAACGATTAGTCCTCTATTGTTACAGTCACTAGACCTCCATATTATAAGATGTGCATTAGCATCACACCCAATAATT
Source organism: Trileptium ribeirensis (assembly GCA_030248225.1). Classification (NCBI taxonomy): domain Eukaryota; kingdom Metazoa; phylum Nematoda; class Enoplea; order Enoplida; family Thoracostomopsidae; genus Trileptium; species Trileptium ribeirensis. Next base: position 14,830 of record JASANE010006934.1, read on the forward strand.
AGCTTCTCTCCCGTTTGGTTGCATTGATGAACTGTGTTCTTCACGGCAAAACCCAGATGGGATATTTCATACGGTAGATAAGCAGAGCTTACACAATATAACTTGAGCCCCGATGTGTCATTTACGGTAATCCTAACAGTACAGCAGTCCTGATCCGAAAATGTTGGCAGGAAAAATGCTGTTAGTCGTTTATCCACTATGACATCCGCTCTAAGTCTGTTACATTTTCTATATACATACGCATATATATACATAGCCATACATACACGAATATCCAGCATTAAAGCAAGCAATGTATAATTGAGCGGAGCGAGGCGAAGCCAAGCGAAGCGTTTTTATTTTTTGTCCCTGACCAAAAAAGTCGATGTCCGTCCGTTCGTTCGGTCCGATTGATCTCAAGAACCACTAAACCGATTTTAAAAAACTTTTTTGTTTGAAAGCCTATCATGTCAGAGTGTGCACCTGATATTTGGGATTAAAAAATTTTGAGTGGTTAATTAGTAATTAGCTAATTAGTTAAGCTTATGCAGCTAAAATAGAGAATTTTGCAATATTTGTGTTATTTATTGAAATGGAATCGTTTCGATCAAACCATTATAGGGTTTTTTGGGTAGGAGAATTCAAATATATTTTTACCAATGATAAAGCCCTATGCAATGTAGTTATTTGAAGAACATAAAATTGAGTACATTCGTAATGCCACAGCTCAAGCTCCGCTCACAAATGTAGTTACGCTACCGACTAGTTCATGATGTAGGTAATTATTAGAGCGTGTTTTATACATAATCCACTTACCATATATATATATATGTGACTGACTCCCCCTGACTTAGAGATATCGGTCTCGTTTGACATACCCACAATGCTTCTTCTCCTGGGGCCAGCTGCCATTTTGACATACTTTGGGGTCAGTATGCTCTTTATACAATGTCATGTTGAGATCATTTTGCACATTGTTATACAATGTTGTTTTGGATCATTTTGAGCCACCGCCATCAAGAAGTTTATTTTTGGGGTGGCTCATTGCCCTGACGGTTGGAGGCATCTTTGATCTCCAACGTCGATAGCTCAAAATGTGGACGGCCGCCCACAGCCCTTATTGCCTCTCTGCAAGACCGAGGGATTGCAAAGACCTTCTTTACGCTTTTTTCCTCTGCCCACACTGTAAGTGGGAACCAGCCATTGAAGTCAATGTTCCTGTTGGCATTTGCCAGCCGGCTGACCACAGTTTCGATAGTACAGTTACGGTTCCGGGGGTTTGTAACAGTAACCATAATGCGACTTTGCTTAAATTCCGATCGAGGAATGGCTTTGAGCTTTACTCCCTCGGTGACAGTGATGCTCGCGACCGTGGTGGTCAGCCATTTCTTAGTTGCCTTGGTGCAGCATGACACGAGTAGATGACCATTCCAAAGACCAGAGTTTTTAAAGTGAATCTGGTCGTCATTCGTGGTATTAAACGTGGCCTCTATGATATCTTCACGAATGATATCAACTTCGTCCTCAGAAAACCTTATATCCAGTTATCTTCTGCAATGATAACCAGGTCCTACACTTTGCTGGCTGCCCCCTTGTAACTTTTGGCTGCTGGGGCCTTTACATCTTCAGGAGTTGTTCTAGTCTCCCTCGGGCGTTTCGCAGCCCTTGACACTATTGGTTCTGCAGCTGCACTCCTGGTACCGCCGGGGTCTGCTGTCGCTGCAGGTCGCTCTTGAGTTACCAGTAGTGTGGCGTTGGCCAAAAGCTTGGTATAGCTAATCACTTGAATTTGCTTTCGGATAAAAGTCCCAGTGTGTTTCTTTTCTGCTCGAGTACCCCTCTGAGTGGGTTTGGCATTCGTTGGATGTTGGACAGCCTGCCCCATATCCTGACGGAATTTTTCCGCCATTTCCGCTGATTTGCGTCTAGCTTCGCCAAGAAGAGATTGCAAATATGAGCCATCTCCAGGTTCGGTTGCGCCTAAAGCGCCCCCCGGGATATCACATTGGACAGAGCTAGCAGCATCACGTCCGTCATCAGTTGTCGAGGGTTTCGTAGCGCTAAAAGCAGCCCGCCTCTCAATATCAGCATATTGGGCCTCAGAAGATGATGGTTTGGTGGCGCCTAGGGCGGCCCCTTCTACTTCCTCGGCTCAATTTAACCTTAAGTTTTCCGTCGAGCTAGTTAAATTCTTAAATAGCTCGTTGTGAACAGTCTTGGTCCCTCCATCGTCTCCGCCAGACGGTCGTCGTTATTTGAATTATCAATATTCATCTGAAATAATACAGTAATGTATATACTTGTTACTGCGAAGATACAGTTTTCGCAGTTCATGTGAACTATTCCCAGGTCAATGGGATTTTCCTTAATGTGCCTAAAAATACTGTATAGATTGCAATTTTAATGTTTTACTAGAACCGCCAGGAAGGCATTTTGTACTTCGGAAATGGATGGTTTGGCGGCGCTTCGAGCAGCCCCCCAACCATTTCCTCGCTACAGTTTAAAGGTAAAATTTTCGACACAAGAAATACACAAAAGATGTCCAATCGCTTACTTTCAGACGTGTCGGACATGCACGCCGCATCGCTTACAGGGAATGTCCTAATTTTGGTCTTAAAATTGTACATAAAGTTGTATTTTCATTTAAAAAAAACTACCAGAGCGTGTCTTTAGCAGAATGAGGGGGGATGTAGGTGTTAGCCCAAAATCCCCCAAACATTGTCACGCCCAACTACGATAAAGTGGCAGGTTGGATGTTAAGCATTATCTTGCCTCACTGGATTATATTTGCTGCTTTCAGCTTCTGAATTTGAGCTCGCAGTTGGTCAACATCGGTCTTGTCAGGTTTGTCGTCGGCTTTCGCCTCGATCACTTCAAATGTTGCTCCCATTGTGTTGCATATTTATCGTGCTTTTTTCGATAGTAACGCCACGCAGTATGTCAACACGACCCCGCCTTTACATCACAAACACTGCAATAAAAAGTTAGCGACGATAGGCGACTGTTATTGATGAGAATTTCGTATATTGCGACAAACATGTCGCGCATTCTAAGCAAATCCAAACTGAACATCTGTCGCAATACATGGCGGCCGTGTCGCCATCAATTTCGGCATTCGTACAAATACCACATAACACTTAGATTTTATCAATGCCTTCGCTTGAGGCGTACGACTGTCGCTGCGAATCACTGGCGGCGAATATTCTGGAGGGCTGAGTGGCAAGCTGGTAATGGTTTCCAAGAGAATTATGTTTATGAGTTCTGACAGGAGGCAGTTGGGAAGAGCTTTGACGCCCGCGACCTTTATTAGCGGATCCAGTTCCGGAAACAGAGCTTTTCGCTTTTGGTGGCATTGCAAAAACCGTTGATCGTTCAATTAGAACAAGTTTCCCGAAAATGGGTCGAAAATGCCACCAAAATTCAAAACAACTTCGCCAAGCACATAAACACTGAGTCCAAAGATTTCTGCAACGTTAAAACCCTCGCGGTCCACAGTCCTTTACACCAAAATTTGGGGCAGAATATTATTAGCTATCGTATCGCATAGACAATATAGCCAAATGATGAACTAGTAAATTATTTAAATTGAAAACTCGCTCCTGTGGTGCAATGGTTGGCACGCTGCATAGCAGTTCGGAAAGCCGCTGGTTCGACTATCGGCATGTGCGCTAAGTTCATGCATAGGCAAATTGTTAGTTTTCTACAAACCATAAATTTACACACCTAGCTATGTACATGCAAAGGCTACTTGGTATATATTCGTAAATTATAATAAATACAGGTATGTGGCGGCGTGGCCGCGTGGGGCGCCTGTTTCATAATCGTGAAGTCGGGAGTTCGAATCCAGTGGTCGCGCTAATCTCCTTGGGCAAGGGACTCAGCTACAACTGCTTCGCAGTACCTATGCGTTAAACAGGTACTAGACTTTGGTGTAATGGGCAATCATCACGGCGAGCCTGCACACAATGCTTCGGCATAATAACCCGGATTGTCACCTAGTGCCAATTGCATCTTTATCGTTTAATACAGGTATCCGCTATTGAGGAATAATGGTAAATTATAATAAGTACATATGTCAGTTACTAAATATTTAATCGCAGATTATAATAAAGTAAATAAATATTAATTTGGTAGACCGGATTCGAAATTTTAGTATAAAGGTAATTATGTGCAGTTTGCTGCGCTTCTTGCAGGCCGCTATATATTAAAGCGCAAAAAACCCTTACAAAACAAATGTGGGTTGTATATCAGCACCCTTTTTAACAAAGAACTTGTATAATAGATGTGGAAATTTCGCCCGGGAGAGAGGACGATACATGGGCTCGGAGTAGGGTGGTACTCGAGGATGAGGTAGGCCAGGGAATAAATTATTGAAATTTTAGGGCCTCAAAATTTTTCCGAATAGTGCAAAAAATTTTCTCTAATTTGTAGCCACTTTGCAAAAACGTTTCCTAATTTCTCTTTTTACAATATTCTCTCAATTTTTGCTTATTTTATTCTAAAATTTAGCGCGGGCGTTGAGCGCGTGGCTAGGTGGTTCGGGTGCGGATCTTTAGGTCAGTATATCTGGCTGTAGCGTGCCCAACCGCCCATCGACACCAATTTCAAGACGTTTTACCAGCGAAATTTTTAACGGCTAACCTCATATACAAAATATTAAATGACTTTACAGTTAGTTTTTTGCAAAACACATTATTATTGCTACAAATTTGGCGACAACAGTCTGACAATAATTTCCGTAAAACAGCAATAATTTTAAATTCTGTCAAGTTAACGGCATTTAAACCCTTTGGAAAGCAGAAATCCATGACGTGTGGCTGCTCAGAAGTTGGGCCACCATTTCCTTAGTTTAACCATGGTCGATGGGAGGGTAAGAGGAGCTACACACTTGAAAGACGAACCTCCCCAAGCCAAATCTATTACCTTGAATGCTCCATACATCCCTCACAGCCGCGCCACTGAATGTTTATATAATAACACCAATAAATTACGGTCATTTTTCTCAGTCGATGGAGGTGTTTAATATATGCCATGTGGTTCCGTTTGTATGGAGTAAAATTTGTAACGGCCATATTTTGGGAACCTCCAAATACTTACAAATTAGTCTCAAATTAGCTCCAGAGAATACACGTGGACCAATAGATTGTCACCTGGTACTCCTCATATAACCATGAATTGTAATTAACACATTGTTTTATAGTATGTCACTTTCTAATCACGCTTCGTTGGCGAACTGGTTCAAAAGCTTCCTATGATATGCATTAAAATTAGCATGACCGATATCGAGAAGTATTATTTGTGCCGCGGGTGATACAAACCCGGGTCAATCATGTATATATTTTGAAATGCGTAGGATTGAAGTGCAACCGTAAATGTAATTGAATATAGTTTTCGTGTCGCTGACTGATGCATGCTTGGATTTTGCTTGAGACACCGTTTGGAATATTCATCTAAGGACTAATGCCCTGACTTTGTGTAGGATTAGCGTCCCCACTTCCTGATCCCAGTGCGTATAAGTCGTAAAAAAGGGCAATAATATTGTAAATGTCAACATAATTATTTGCTCTGTTTACGTATAAATTTCCACAACTAACTAGGTAAGCGCCGTGCCCACCCTGAAATATGCATGTTGAAACGCTTTAAGATCTTATAATAATTTCTATCGACCCAAAATAAAGGGGTATTTGTTTGTCGCATAATTTTCGCGTTTTAACTATCCCTGGGGACAGCGGATGATGTAACTATATAATGGACCTTAAGGCTTCCGAAACGTGCCATCGGGTTCACCCCAAAGACTTACCAATGCTTGCCAAAATTCCCCCATTTTATGAAAATAAACCCTTATTTCCAACCACCCAGGGCGATACCAAGAAACCAGCACCACGCAATTTTGGGCCCTGTGCCAGCAGCGCGTTGCCAACAGCCCGTTGAAATGATCGCTGGGACCACCCGATCACGCGATTAGTAGGGAACGCGAATGACCCACTTTTACACAAAAAACGTCCATTTTTGGCAAATACAACAACGACCCTTAGAGGGCTAACTACCCGACAGGTTTTAAATTTTATAGTTTTACGAGCAGGCCATCAGCCAGAGTAAATACACGGTCCCGTCCCCTGTCGGCTGCATATTTTCAATCTCCTAACGGAAACAAATATTCAATACATATTTATTCCCCGCGTTGGCCCTGATATATTTGGCTGCTCGAACAACTTTCTATCGACCAGCGCGTGGTTCAGGGCAGTTTATTTACGTGCCGTATCGCTGCCAAAAGTGTCCTATTTGCGAGACAGAGGTACTTACACTCAAATTAAATAGTAATATATATGCCCAAATTTATTGATTTTCTCTTCGGTTTTTTTCAGTTAGCATTTTAGCTTGTTGATTGTTTGCATGTTTCCACGTGATTGAAGCTTCCCCTTCCATGAAGCGTGGGGTAAAGGATATATCCACAGTGTTCGCTTATAGTAAAACGGCGGCAAAATGTAAGGATTTTCAGTTCTAAACTAGTTTTTATGTGTTTTTTATAATGCTGACTTTTTCCATGTGCACTGGTATAATAGTTGTTGTGTTTTGCCATAGCGTTACGCGTTAAGTTAGCGATACAACACAGGTGGGATTGGGTTTAGACGCGCGTTTTTTCTATGCCCATTACCTGAGCTAGCACTGGTGAGAATGATATTCAAGTTTAGGTTGCGTGCTTACTAGCCATGAACACCAGCAGATTTGATAATGTAATTTCTATACACTGCTGCACGTACTTCCGCGACAACGCAACACCGTTAAACTTGATAATTATCATCCTTTAGTCAAATTCATTTGCGGTTGTCCGTACAGACCGACACATTTACTAGGATCACGTATGCAGCTGCGCCCCCCGGTTCAAGTCGTGTATGTATTCAGTTTTGATAAATTCAGCGCTTCAGTATTTCGAATCTGGACCGTGGTATAAAATTGGTACATCAGTTCGTTTGGTTACGACACCTTCCGTGTGGTCCCAGCCTTTGCTACTGCTGATCGCTTTAATTCTAAATTAAAACACAACTATTTTACCTTTCCACAAATGTTTTCGTCACCAAAGGGATATGTCATGACATATAAAAATTATCGTGCTGAATCAAATAATTGGTGTTCAATATGTATGTATGTCGCACCAGACATATGCTTGCCCGACATATACAATTCCAGCAATCACTTCCAATTCTTTATGTGCTGTTTATCACCAATACTACCTTCCATGGCCATCGTTTTTTGTTAAACATTTTGTCTCCAACAAAATCCGTGAGCCCTTGAGAACTCGCTTTTGACTCTTCAAGAATCAACTTCGCCACACAGGCTCGTTGAATTCATGGTCTTTATGCTCAATTGGTCGGTAGCACAGAAGCAATTGAGACATACTGCAGTTTCTAGGACCCCCTAGGCCATCGGGTATTGCAGGTTTGTGCACTGGGCCGAATTTCGACCATATATTAACTGTGAAGTATAAACATAAATGATGCTTTGGCAACTAAAAAAAATCCAAAGCAACTAAAAATTTAGGCCAAAATAAATCTTAAACTTTAAACAACAACAGCGAAACAGATCAAGCAAAGTGGAAGATCAACTTCGCCACACAGGCTCGTTGAATTCATGGTCTTTATGCTCAATTGGTCGGTAGCACAGAAGCAATTGAGACATACTGCAGTTTCTAGGACCCCCTAGGCCATCGGGTATTGCAGGTTTGTGCACTGGGCCGAATTTCGACCATATATTAACTGTGAGGTATAAACATAAATGATGCTTTGGCAACTAAAAAAATCCAAAGCAACTAAAAATTTAGGCCAAAATAAATCTTAAACTTTAAACAACAACAGCGAAACAGATCAAGCAAAGTGGAAGATCAACTTCGCCACACAGGCTCGTTGAATTCATGGTCTTTATGCTCAATTGGTCGGTAGCACAGAAGCAATTGAGACATACTGCAGTTTCTAGGACACCCTAGGCCATCGGGTATTGCAGGTTTGTGCACTGGGCCGAATTTCGACCATATATTAACTGTGAGGTATAAACATAAATGATGCTTTGGCAACTAAAAAAAATCCAAAGCAACTAAAAATTTAGGCCAAAATAAATCTTAAACTTTAAACAACAACAGCGAAACAGATCAAGCAAAGTGGAAGATCAACTTCGCCACACAGGCTCGTTGAATTCATGGTCTTTATGCTCAATTGGTCGGTAGCACAGAAGCAATTGAGACATACTGCAGTTTCTAGGACCCCTTAGGCCATCGGGTATTGCAGGTTTGTGCACTGGGCCGAATTTCGACCATATATTAACTGTGAGGTATAAACATAAATGATGCTTTGGCAACTAAAAAAAATCCAAAGCAACTAAAAATTTAGGCCAAAATAAATCTTAAACTTTAAACAACAACAGCGAAACAGATCAAGCAAAGTGGAAGCCACTTTGCCACTAACAACTGTCGTTTAAACGAACTCTGTTGTAGGTGTGGGATTGGTCGCGCCTTATTGAATATCACGAGGTCAGACGCTCGTTTCCTTAAAATCGATCCCCTCCTTTTTGTCCTTTGTCTTTTAAAATCTTGGACGCTGGAATATAGTTTTGTTGACGATAAGTGGAAACGATACGAATATTAGCGGCGGCATATCGTCCTGCTATGAGGGTTGCCAGGGATTATCGGTTATACCCGGAACCAGAGAGACATAGACCGTTCTTCATATTTAGTTCGTGCCGAAACGAGGGCGAGGTTTTTTTGGCATGCCACGTACTTTGAGTTCATACGTCAAGGATTTTAAATATCGGCTATGTTTCTGTCAAAAATAAAAGTTTCGTGAAAATATTCAACGGCCTGTCGTGACTTCAACACATATAGTTCGGGTCTCAATTGACCCTATCCTTTGTGCTTGCCATATACTGCTCGTTGCGCTGGGAATAAAAATATAAAAACCCGAGAACTACCCAACGGATGAGCTCTATGCTCCTTCGGGCACGCCCTCTGGGCAGGGCAACCGCTTGACCAGGCGTGGGGGGGTCATGATTTTAAGAAAGCTTAAACTCAGCAACTAACTGATTATGACTTTCAGAATTTTCGGACAAAACGCTTTACGATCCCTCGGAATATTGATTCGATGTTCCAGCTTGAATAAAAAACAGCATGTATATGGAAAAAAACTCTAAAACCCCACGGGATCAACCGTGGGGCTAAAATTAAAACTTATAAAAGTCGATTATGCTGAATAAAGGGAAAGTCGCACCCGACAAAAATCATACAAAAACCGCAAACGAAGACGTATAAACATCGCAAAAGTAACGTCAAACTAGGCGAGCATAGGGCTTGACCGTCTCCAATGCATACTCATAGATGGACTGAGGGTCCGAAGTTCCAAGGCATATTTGGCAGCCATCTGACACGTAAACAAAGAAACGGCCAATGTTTATTTCATACCCATAGATGGACTGAGGGTCCGAAGTCCCAAGGCATAATTGGCAGCCATCTGGCACGTAAACAAAGAAACGGCCGATGTACAAAAATAAAGTAAAATTAGGTCTTTCATACAGCAAGAAGTTGCTGGTAGCCGTTAGGAAAATAAATCAGGCAAACAGGAAAAAATGCGTTCTCGGAACTTTGGAATGACGTAGGCGGCCAGAAGTGAAATCTGGCTTTAGATCTGGCAGGCCGTATGAGGATGAAAATGAAATTTTTGAACTCTGAACAGCGGTTGACCCTCCACAGACTATTTTGTCCTTTTGAGAGGAAGATTTTTGTTTCGTCGTCGCTTCGGTTATTTCAATCTTTGATCAGCTCACGTGGATTGACGGCCCTGAAATTTGACTAAAAATGTGCTAGAGTACCCATTTGTGATACTGTGTCCCAGGTATTTTCACATTTTCAATGTTTTAAAGCCTTTCGGTCTTTTTGAAAACGGAAAGATTATATGCTTGAATGAAAACACACAAGTGCTCACAGGTGGTAATTCTACGGCTCAGAACACATACTGGATAGGCACTGGCTACGCATAACGCATGCTGGAGAGGCATACTTGTTGGTTATTTTCTCCGATCCTGGATTCAATCTGAAAAAACTTGCAACTAAAAAACACTACATATAAGCAAAAATAAATCCCGGATCACGTTCGCTCCATCGGTGGCACGGTACCCTGATGGTCAAAACGCAATTTTGAGGTTGATTTTCGACAAGAGATTTAAATGATAAAGTGCCGCTAGACTTGATGTTAGATGCTAGTGTGAAAGACCTGAATGGCTAACAGCACAATATTTTATATTTTCAGTAACACCCACTGTCCACAAACGTGCACACAGGATAAAAATACACACTGCTCTACCATATATACCAATTGATGAGCTTGAAAGCCCAGTGTACACATTTGTGGACTTTGGGGTTTGTAAACAATACATGGCGTGTAATAAATAAATATATTTGCTGGCTGGAAGCTCGGAAGAAATTAGCTAGTTCAGTTTACTTTGATTTAGCGCATACAGGTCAACTTCAGAAAGCCAGGGATTTCCCAAATCAAAGGAACGGGGGTAAGAAAAATTATATGTATTCCTTTTTCGACCATTTTTTCGATATATTGTGTTTAGCACGTCACGTTCCGAAGCTAGCGCATTATGATCATTTTTGCTTCTGTCCATAAACGTGCACAGTGGGTCATTACTTATAAAATGAGTGTAATAGAATATATGTATGTAGAGTATAAACACAGACGTAAACGCTGAGCTACGGTTATGCACATACATGCCGACGGACTGTCATACCAGGGGGTAGACCCCTGGGGGTGGTGGCCATCACAGGAGGGTAACCCCAGTGCCGGAATGTATGGTTATGTAGTTAGTATTGAGTATGCAACTACGTACCGGACGTAGTCCGATTGTTAAGCTAAAGGGTCTACAGGTCTGTTTTGGCCCGCAATGATTGCAGTAACTAAGGTGTTTGCGTATTTATTAGGTCAACAATAGCACGTTTGATGCGACCTGACATTTTCAAAAATTACTTGACTGTGAATTCTTCTGCGGACTACCTCAGCAACGTTCAGGAAACAAATTTGATAGTAACTTTACAGGTAGATATTTTGTTTTCGCTCAGTTATATTTTACAATTTCGCACAGGTTACATATTAGTATCTAAATACTATACTTGGTTTGATCCGCATCTGTATGCGGTTTCTGTCCTGATTTGCATTAGTACTTTTTTATAGTAAGTATTTGGTCTCGAATTTTAGTCCCGCCCGCTTAGAAAACGACGTCCGAAGTTCCAAGTGGACGACATAAATGTAAATGACAGTGCTAGCGAATCTGGATCAGAACTATCAGATTTTGAATTAATGAACGAATTGGGACTCGAATCGTCTGGCTCGGAATCGTGTAAGAATGACGGCGATTGGATTCCCCAGCAAAACGTTCCGCAACCTGGTTCCAATTCACGCAATAATGCACATAGCAGAAACGTGCTATGGCGTGCTAAGGATCATGCTCGCTCGAGCAGTACTAGTTTGGAGGGTGGTACCAATATCAGATAGTAGGGGGGCACCAATATTAAACTGGAGGGGGCACCAATATCAAACTGGAGGGGCACCAATATCAAACTGCAGGAGCATCAATATCAAACTGGAGGACGGCCCCAATATGAAACTGGACGAGGTCAACAATATTAAACTGGAGGGGGCACCAATATTAAACTGGAGGGGGCACCAATCTCAAAGAGGAGGGGGCAGCAATATCAAACTGGAGGACGGCCCCAATATGAAACTGGACGAGGTCAACAATATTAAACTGGAGGGGGCACCAATATTAAACTGGAAGGGGCACCAATATCAAACTGGAGGAGGCACCATTATCAAACTGGAAGCGACACCAATATCAATCTGATGGGGGCAGCAGTATCAAACTAGAGGGGGCACCAAGGTAAAACCGAAGGGGCACCAACATCAAAGTGGAGGGGTCGTCACAATCAACCTGGAAGAGGGCATCAATGTTAAACTGGAAGGGACACCACTATCAAATTGGGTGGAGGCACCAATATCAATCTGTAGGTTCGCACCAATATCAGACTGTAGGGACGACCACTATCAAACTCAACGATAGTTATATTATTGCTACGGTACCAACTAGCTGCTTTTGACGCAGCAATGACTCGACTGTTCTGCGGTTGTGCAACATAAGCCAATATTATTGCAGCGGCAATATTTTTGGTTCTACCATTGAGGGTGTAATAAAATCCAGTGTTATTGCAGCAGCAATATTTTAGCTTTTACTACTGATTGCGCCATGTTTACAATAACATAATGAAATGACAACATTGTTTCTTTACAACATGGTCGCTACAATAGCTTCCGGTGTGCAATTCGTGTACACACTTCTCTGTGAATGATGCGTAAACGAAACAAACAAGATAATCGCTGAAAACGATTGCAACGATAACGTGAACACTGCTGTCAAAAGGCTAAATGCAGACTGCGTCTATAATAATGACTTGAAAAGGAAAATGTATTTTAGAAATAAGATTACCTAAAATATTCAAGCGAAATGAAAAGAAAACAATAAAATATCGTTCAATATGAAAATAGCCATATTTAAATTTATAATAATCATTGTTTGCCGAAGGATAGTTGGCACTTTACGCGCAGGATTACGGTGGAAATGCGTCAGCCATAATTATTTTGCGGGGTTTTTGCAAATCTCAATTATTTTAAGCAAACAATATTCGCCTATGTTGTGTCAAAATCCAAATATTTTTCAAAAAATTCAATGCGAATATTTTAGAACGCGCATGAAAATGAATAACAGGCTTTGTAAAGCAAAAAGGTTGCTTCTAAAATGCTTTCGGGTGATATTGAATTAAATCTAGGCCCAGTCAATTTTCAAACATATAAACAAGCAGAATTTTAAGCCGTGTTAAACATGGTTAATGAAAAAATGACAACTATACCATTAATCGCTGAGTTGCAGCATCATGGAGAACAAATAGTTAGCATTCTCCTGACATCTTTAATCCCAGATAGGAATGCAGCTTTCACAGAAAAATGCGTGCAAAAACCGGGCAGTTTTGTCTCTTACGGCCGTCCGTAAGAGACAAAAATCTCTTAAGACTGGCTGTATAATATTTTAGTTTCATATATAAGGCACTTTTGTCTCTTGTAGTCAATTGTAAATTGTAAGATATTTTAGTGTTTTACAGCCGTCTGTAAGGGATTTTTGTCTTTTAGACCTGGCCACAAGAGATAAAAGTCTTTAACGACTGGCCATACGAGATAAAAATATCTTAAGGACAGGTATAACAGATTTTAGTTTGTAATGCACTGTTGTTAAAGACAAAAGTGTCTTAAAGCCAACCGTAACACATTTCAAAACTTTACGGATAGCTGTAACAGACATTTGTCTCTTATAGCTGGTTATAAAAGACAATAGTGTTTTGCAGCCAGCCGAAAGAGACAAAAATCTGTTACGGCTAAATGAAAGAGATTTAAGTCTGTTTTAACTCGCTGTCAGAGGTTTTCATTGAAATTAATGTAATGAAGAATAATTGTGTAATTAAAATTTTCGGTCAAATTTCCGTGAACACGCAGTACTGCTCGCTTGTATATTTGGACAACAAGCGGATGGAAAAGATCCTCGTCATTAAAATAAGATTTTGCTTTTTATTATTATTGCATAAAATGATTGAAGTCGTGCTAATATTTCTCGAGCTAATATTCTATGTGTTTTGTCCAAATTAATTTGTTGGGCACTAGTGATCACTGTTATGTATATATAGTCAATTATGGTATTGAGATTATACCACTCGTACCTTAAAGCGATTATTATTAACTGCAATCAGTGCCAAGAGTAACACCTAGTGTTTATGTTCGATATTTTGTCAAATATATGTACATCGTGTTTAATGGCTGCCAACTAAATTGAGTTTACATTAGCGTCTGGTTTGTTTGTGCCTGATAGCTATCTATATGAAACTATAATATTATACAGCCAGCCTTAAGAGGTTTTTGTCTCTTACGGACGACTGTAAAAGACAAAACTGCCCGGTTTTTGATCGCATTTTTTGTGAAAGCTGCAGAAGAGTAATTTACAAACGGCATAACAAACATCCGATGATATCGGAAAAATGTTAAATTACCTGAATTTTAGGAAGATGAAACAAATAAAAATGATTCAACACGGCCGAACAAATGCTGACTAGACTACCGATATAGCACGTAAAACAGCTTTTTGCGTGTAGTTTCTATATCTGCACTAATACAACACGGTGACGAGGTGACCCTAGGCTTTGATCAAATAAAACATCAAATAATGAAACATTTTGAAAATATTGAGAAGAAAAAATTACGAAATCTCCTGAGTCAGCAAAAGTTGGGTGACAAAAAACATGTTCAGGGCTGATAAATTTGAAAAAGCTTTAACGAAACAAAGAAAACCAATTAAAATTACGTTTTCTCTAAATGTTATCAACTGAAATTCGAGTAATTCTATCATCATTGAATGATGACACATCCATAGAAAGACTAGCGGATGCTGCTGAGAAAATGATTAAGCTTATGCCGAAAAGTAACAAATAGATTACTCAGTGGTAGCTATTAGTGGCGCCTCATCTGGTACAAGCGAAAATATTGTCCATAAGACAGCAAGCAACAAAGCTTAATGAAACTATTCTATCAATAACAACACAATACCAAAGTCGGTGTGATAGAAACCTGGACCGGACCACTTACTACAACGGTCGGAGCAACATCTGGTACGGTGACCGGTCAATCAAACAAGTTTAAGCCGGTAAAAGGACCACAGATTCGGTTATAGTTCTAGACAAAAATATGACACAAATGAAAGCTATAGCTACACACATTTTATGCTCGGTCAAAATGTTACCACTCATCGAATTGGAAAGCAAACGTGTTCTCAGAATTGATACCTCCAACATTGTTTGTTGCCAACAACTCGGTCATAAAATGTTTCGGACATGAACGATTTACATTCAAATTGCCGTGTATTAGTCACGAATAATTTTTTGTCACATAACGAGTAAACCCAATGTTGGGGCGCAATTTTTTAGGTGCTGTGAACTACTTGTTGACTGTAAAAAGACACACTGTACGAAAGTCAACCAAAAATCGACACAGTCGGTCATATTTAGACAGTGGATGAGAACTTTAAGCGTCGGAATCGTTTTCAACGGTTTTCAAGTGCTTTCGATGAAATAAAAGCAACCAACAATATTATTCATCCAGTCAAACATTACATAAGCACCCTCGGCCCACCTGCCTAACTGAAACCAAAACGCGTTTTGAGAGAAAATCTGCGAATAGCGACATATTATTTCATAAAGCTGAAAGGAGGGCATTGTTTGCCCCAATTGGCTCCAAACTAATGCCGCAGATCCTTGAAAACCATGAGGCGACTATAGACAGCTTAAGAAACAAAAACTATCAAATCGAAAGTCAATTTCGTTAGCGATGAAATTTCAGAAAACGTCATAACACATGTTTCCAAAAATATCGAAGTATCGGAAAAACGAAACCCACTAATGTCCGTGATCTCAAAAGATTTTTAGGTGTCGCAACTCTTTATTACAGGTTTTTTAAAACGATTTTCTGGCAATGCCGCTCCACTAACATCGCTCAAGCTTGGTCAACCAGACAAAAGCTTCGAAAAAACGAAAAAATTTCTTAAGTCAAAAGGATGCACGAGGAAATTTAGTTAATTATAGTTTTCAAGCTATTACACAACTATTGAGCTGATAAAAGATGCAGTCTTATATGCCATAGGCACAGTGCTTCACCAAATATTTGGCAACAAGAAGCATCCATTGGCATTTTACTCGTATAAGCTCTCTTAAGGAAAAACAAAAAGTCAGCTTTC
Source organism: Trileptium ribeirensis (assembly GCA_030248225.1). NCBI lineage: Eukaryota > Metazoa > Nematoda > Enoplea > Enoplida > Thoracostomopsidae > Trileptium > Trileptium ribeirensis. The sequence goes on from JASANE010006934.1 coordinate 30,676, forward strand.
GACAGAAAGCTTTTTGCAATTTTTCAGAGCCTCATGGATTTCAAGTGGTTGCTCGGATTAAGATTTCAAATTTTAACCGATCACAAACTGCTGATAAACGCCTTAACAATGAAAAAACGACTCCACAACAATCGCGTTGGTTCTCTTATATATATATCAGTATTTAGCTGTGTCATTCATCATGCACCAAGCGCTGAAAATATAGTAGCAGATAACTTATCTCGCTTAATACAACCAGTTTCGGAGATCTCACCACCTCGGTCGCTGAATCTCAAAAGCGTGACAGGCATTTACAACAATTTTTAAAAACACAAATTGTTCGTAGACGGAACGCAATATCAACGGTGCAAAAGTCATTCAAGAGGAATTATTTTGACATCTCTTGCCAAAATTAATTATATTTCAGCTATTTTGACAAATTCAGAATTTATATCATCTTGAACCTGAAGCAACACTACGGCTACCTAAGAAAAATTACGTATGGTCATAAATTAATAAAGATGTTAAACTATGGTCACAACACTGCGAAGAATGCCAGAAAGGGTAGAGTGAGGCACAGGGACGTGGCAAGCTCTTAAAAAGTTGAGGGGGCTGGCAAAAACTATAGGAGCCTGTCGTTTACATTCATTTTGTTATACCTCATAGTAGATAGAAAACAAGGGTTTTGCCCACCGCCACATATGTGGGTGGTGAGTGGGGTTGATATATGCTATATACTCATCGCTAAGCAGCAGAGTAATATCATCTGGTAAACACTAAAGACCACGTATTTTGTGCTTGAACCTAGCAGCATAGTAGAGAGCTTATGTAGACGATAAACAGACCAAAATAATTACGTAACATTGTCAAAACGTCGATTACAGCAAATAAATGTGTTAGTGCAACAATGTAGGAAACCAAATATATATGATACTATGGTTTAGACTTAAATTCTGTATGCCCGTCAATTTGATGACATCGTGTTTTGTGGTTCTGTTGTTTTAGTTCTACTCATACTCATCAGAACAACCACGCATCATTGACTTAGTTTGGAATAGTATATCATACTTAGTATGTGCATATCGTGTGTATTTGTTGGGTACTATTATTCGAGCAAGCGATGAGCTGACGCTTATTATAAGCAAATAAATAGATTTATGGTAAGGATGATGTCATTTTAATCATTACTATGCATACAGACCCATATGCGTTTGGTCAAGGCATAGTGTGGTGTGTTGGTTATTGGGTAATATCACAAATGAGTAATAATAATATAACAGTTTTAACACGACACACACCATATATGCAAACAACACAATACACACGTTGTTCAATAACTTACATTTTTACACTTCAGACGATTGTATATAGGATTTTGACACATTATTGTATAAATACACTATAACAATATACACATAATTTCTCACTTTACAAGACGACAGAAAAAAACGAAACGCCCCCCCCAGTTCTTCCTCTTGAGTTCTTCATAAGTTATATATGTTTATATATTTGATTTCATATATAATTCCAAGAGAAAACAAAAACATTGCCCCCAGACGATACAACAAAACCTGTTTCTACTATCTGGTTCTTTGCTATTATAACAACATTTTGCTCTAGAGTATTACAGAATCTACGAACCCCGATCGGCGTGTTGAATTTTCCGAAGAAATCCTTACGTGTATTACATCCAAAACTTGAAGTTATCATTAAAGCATTTTCCATCATTGAAATGACAGTGAACAACGGATTCAGGAACCAACTCTGCTTGCTTTTGGTGAGTCTGGAATGACCCAAAAGGTAATGATCAGACAATTCTATTATTGCGCTTAAGCGATATCAGAATAACCAAAAAGAAACCGAACGTTCCATTTTGTGATTTAGTGATAACTCAAACTCAACTAATGTAAATTATTGGCAGTATAAATTATGATGTGGCTTCGCTTTTTCTATTCCACTTAGGCATAGGCACATCACATGTTTAATTTACATAGAAAGTGTTAGTTTAAAAGGCACTGTAACTAAAATTGATTTGTATAAATATTTCGGAAAGTTACCAAACTGTATAACTGAGGTTTCCGAACAAGTTCTTACATATAATGTTTATATGTATGTAAATTAACAATAAGTATATACTATGTGTGAACATTGCTCTAAATGTGTATCTAAATGTACAAAATTACAAAAAATCTTATTTTTAGGTGTTTAGATGTGCTCTTTCACGTTGTAATATTTATATGTACATTATTACATAGCTAACAGACAATGATTACATAGCTAATAATTTATAAATTGCAATTTAATAACTTTTCCACTAATAGTCATAAAGTAGTGAAAAATCATAATGATAAGTTTTCCGATATACTTATATCATTATTGATACTTAAAATAAGCTACTACAGAGCTAATTATTCTTACGTGCTGAACTTTTTAACTAATAGTCATAAAGTAGTGAAAATTTAGATCCATAGGTTTTATGATGCGCTTGTTTCATTATTGGTGCTTAAATAAACTTAAAATTACAAAGTTAATCATTTATACTTTAAAAATTTTCAACTATAAGTTGAAAGGTTGCAAAAGTTAGCACCGCTGCGTTTTCTGCTGTTATGTTCCATTTCTTTCATTTTCAATGATTTTTGAACCACATGATAGAGTTTACCAAACATAATGTACGCTCATAACCCTTTTTAAGATCTATTTTACAATCTCTTAAAAGGAATGGCATTAACGTGTAATAAATGCAGTAAAAGGTTTATTAGACGTGATCATTTAACACGACATATTACTGCAATTCATAACTTACAGTTGAATTGATGCGAGCATTGTGGAAAAGTATTTTCACGTCAAGACGCTCTTACAAGACATTGAAAGAAACACTGTAAAGTGAATCATCCTAAATCAACTTCAAGATCGTGATTAATCAACCATTAACTGTACATCAACTATCAACGTCGGTGATCATGGACCAAGAACGAACGAACACCATAATCACAGAAATATCTGATGCAGATCATCTTGATCAGTTAAAACAGATGGCGCAGGAGCTCGTCGACGATCAACAAGAACGATCGTTCATTGCCGAGCAATGCGATTCCGTCGCGCTACAACAATGGATCAAGGCGCTGAAAGGGTACCTATGCAGCTACTACTTGGTACCCAAGCAGCACATCACTGATCTATCCAGCTTTATGCAGCAATCGCATAAGATGTTGGAACAACTCATCAACAATCATCTAGAGCGTAGTATCAAACTATGGATATCCGGTAAATGTATGCTACGCAAGCTTGATGACACACAAATGACTACACACTTCAACACCAAATCCCACGTAATCCTACGTGGGAGTAATATTGACTCCCAACTTTCATATTTATTTAACGAACTTAAAAATAAATTGGATGATTTTCAACGCATGGGATCTGGATGGATGCTTCAAGACGTCCAGCTTGCTGATGTACACATCAGCAAATACCAACCACTGCACGCGTCCTCCTACGCCGAGCTACCTGCATCAATCCGCAATAAACATGCATTGCTCAACATTCAAAACAATGACAATCAATTCTTCTTATGGTCGATATTGGCGGCATTGCGGTAATGAATCGTAATCAACATGCTGAGAGGGTATCGAACTACGAACCGTATATTAATGAACTTAATATGAACGGTATTGAATATCCGGTCAAACTTAACGATATTCCCCGATTCGAGAGGCAAAATAACATTGTTATTAATGTATACGGACTGGAAGATGGTGTAATTTACCCATAGTATATATTGAAATCCCTTCATCCAATATATATTTATCTGCTCCTATATAAAGAACGTTATTGCTCGGTTCGCAATTTGGATTCATTATTAAGGGGCATTTAAGTTAACTTGAGTGCAGTTTGCCTTAGCTATGTCCAACAGTCTAACTGAAACATGCAGACTAATCGCAAGTCAGAGATGGCTATGAGGCCTGTTTTAAAAGACATAGCTAGCCGATTAGGACAAGCATTGAGTAAGCGCAGACTATGTAGGATAGCTTTTAGGGCTTCGCGTAGCTAGGCTTAACGTTTTTATTAATTCAAATATATCTTCCCAGTCAATTGAGATATATTTTTCAGGTCGCTATAATTATTTCATCTTAATAGGAATCACTCTTTATTACAGTATTCCAATGTTTTTAATGGATTCGATATACTTTTCAAATAATTGTGGTGAGTATAGGCGATGAATTCTTTAAATTTAACTGTGTCAATCGTTTATCAGTATTGCAATAGTTTTCCCTAAATTTGCTTTCATGGTTTATCATATTTGCGTTTGCGCGTAAGCTTATGTTTATGCAGTGTATGCTAATTTAAGGGCCAATGTAAAGGTCTTAGGGGGAAGTGAAAAAATGCTATACCGTTCTCGATATAGTAAGCCGAAGTTTAAGCCTAAGCTAAGCTAGTTTCTTTGCATCACATACTGCGCCTAAGCCTAAACTAGGATATTCTCGCCCTCCATACTCCTTGTACTGAGCTGTTCGTTTTTCTATGGATATAACGTCCGGTACGTAAAACTAATATTTACCACCTCAAATATTAATTGAGGTTTTGGCTGATTTTCAGCAGATGTGACTCGTTCACATTATCTCGAATCCATTAAAAACATTGGAATACTGTAATAACGAATGATTCCTATTAAGATGAAATAATTATAGTGACTGGGAAAATATATCTGAATTGACTGGGAAGATATATTTGAATTAACGAAAACGTTAAGCCTAGCTGCCCGAAGCCGTAAAAGTCCTTCATAGTCTACGCTTACTAAATGCTTGTCCTAATCGGCTAGCTATGTCTTTTAAAGCAGGCTTCATAGCCATCTCTGACTTGCCATTTGTCTGCATGTTTCAGTTAAATTGGTTGTTGGAACGAGCTAAATCAAATAGATCTCAAGTTAACTTAAATGCCTTTTAATAATTAATCCAAATTGAGAACCAAGCAGTAATGTTCTTTATATAGGAGCAGATGAATACATTGTGGATGGAGGGATTTCGATATATACAATTGGTAAATTACACCATCTTCCAGTCCGTGTACATTAATAACAATGTTATTTTGCCTCTCGAATCGGGGAATATCTTTAAGTTGGACCGGATATTCAATACCGTTCATATCGAGTTCATTAATATATGGTTCGTAGTTCGATACCCTCTCAGCATGTTTATTACGATTCATTACGCGCAAATGCCGCCAAAAAAAATCGACCATAAGAAGAGAATTTGATTGTCATTGTTTTGAATGTTGAGACAATGCATGTTTATTGCGGATTGATGCAGGTAGCTCGGCGTAGAAGGACGGGTGCAGTGAGATTGGGGTTTTGTCGAAGTGTACAAGCAGCATGCTGGACGTATTGAAGCATCCATCCAGATCCCATGCGTTGAAACTCATCCAATTTATTTTTAAGTTCGTTAAATAAATATGAAAGTTCGGAGTCAATATTACTCCCACGTAGGATTACGCGGAATTTGGTGTTGAAGTGTGCAGCCATTTGTATAGCATCAAGCTTGCGTAGCATACATTTAATGAATATCCATAGTTTGATACCACGCTTTAGATGATTGTTGACGAGCTGTTCCAACTTCTGACGCGATTGCTGCAGAAAGCTGGATAGATCATTGATGTGCTGCTTTTGTACCAAGTAGTAGCTGCATAGGTACTGTTTCAGCGCCTTGATCCATTGTCGTAGCGTGACGGAATCGCAATGCTCGACAATGAACGATCGTTGATGTTGATCGTCGACGATCTCCTGCGCCATCTGTTTTAACTGGTCAAGATGATCTGCATCAGATGTTTTTGTGATTGTGGAGTTCGTTTGTTCTTGGTCCATGATCACCGACGTTGATAGTTGATGAACAGTTAATGGTTGATTCATCACGATCGTTGAAGTTGATTTGGCATCATTCACTTTACAGTGTTTCTTTTGATGTCTTGTAAGAGCGTCTTGACGTGAAAATACTTTACCACAATGCTCGCACCAATTCAAATGTAAGTTATGAATTGCAGTAATATGACCTGTTAAATGATCACGTCTAGTAAACCTTTTACTGCATTTATTACACCTTAATGCCATTCCTTTTAAGAGATTGTAAAATAGATCTTAAAAAGGGTTATGAGCGTACATTATGTTTGGTAAACTCTATCATGTGGTTCAAAAATCATTGAAAATGAAAGAAATGGAACATAACAGCAGAAAACGCAGCGGTGCTAACTTTTGCAACCTTTCAACTTATAGTTGAAAATTTTTAAAGTATAAATGATTAACTTTGTAATTTTAAGTTTATTTAAGCACCAATAATGAAACAAGCGCATCATAAAACCTATGGATCTAAATTTTCACTACTTTATGACTATTAGTTAAAAAGTTCAGCATGTAAGAAGAATTAGCTCTGTAATAGCTTATTTTAAGTATCAATAATGACAGAAGTATATCGTAAAACTTATCATTATGATTTTTCACTACTTTATGACTATTAGTGGAAAAGTTATTAAATTGCAATTTATAAAAATCTATTAGCTATGGTAATCATTGTCTGTTAGCAATGTAATAATGTACATATAAGTATTAGCAATGTGAAAGAGTATATCTAAACACCTGGAAAAATAAAGATTTTGGTTCAAATTTTGTACATTTAGATACACATTTAGAGCAATGTTCACATATAGTATAAAAACTTATTGTTAATTTACATACATATAAACATTATATGTAAGAACTTGTTCGGAAACCTTAGTTATAGAGTTTGGTAAGTTTCCGGAAATATCCATACAAATCAATTTTAGTTACAGTGCCTTTTAAACTAACACTTTCTATGTAAATTAAACATGTGATGTGCCTATGCCCAAGTGGAATAGAAAAAGTGAAGCCACATCATAATTTATACTGCCAATAATTTACATTAGTTGAGACTTTGTAGTTATCACTAAATCACAAAATGGAACGTTCGGTTTCTTTTTGGTTATTCTGATATCGCTTAAGCGCAATAATAGAATTGTCTATCATTACCTTTTGGGTCATTCCAGACTCACCAAAAGCAAGCATAGTTGGTTCCTTGAATCCGTTGTTCACTGTCATTTCAATGATGGAAAATGCTCTTAATGATAACTTCAAGTTTTGGATGTAATACACGTAAGGATTTCTTCGGAAAATTCAACACGCCGATCGGGGTTCGTAGATTCTGTAATACTCTAGAGCAAAATGTTGTTATAATAGCAAAGAACCAGATAGTAGAAACAGGTTTTGTTGTATCGTCAGAAGAAGAACTCAAGAAAGAACTCAATAATGTGTCAAAATCCTATATACAATCGTCTGAAGTGTAAAAATGTAAGTTATTGAACAACGTGTGTATTGTGTTGTTTGCATATATGGTGTGTGTCGTGTTAAAACTGTTATATTATTATTACTCATTTGTGATATTACCCAATAACCAACACACCACATTATGCCTTGACCAAACGCATATGGGTCTGTATGCATAGTAATGATTAAAATGACATCATCCTTACCATAAATCTATTTATTTGCTTATAATAAGCGTCAGCTCATCGCTTGCTCGAATAATAGTACCCAACAAATACACACGATATGCACATACTAAGTATGATATACTATTCCAAACTAAGTCAATGATGCGTGGTTGTTCGTATGAGTATGAGTAGAACTAAAACAACAGAACCACAAAACACGATGTCATCAAATTGACGGGCATACAGAATTTAAAGCTAAACCATAGTATCATATATATTTGGTTTCCTACATCGTTGCACTAACACATTTATTTGCTGTAATCGACGTTTTGACAATGTTACGTAATTATTTTGGTCTGTTTATCGTCTACATAAGCTCTCTACTATGCTGCTAGGTTCAAGCACAAAATACGTGGTCTTTAAGTGTTTACCAGATGATATTACTCTGCTGCTTAGCGATGAATATATAGATAGCATATATCAACCCCACTCACCACCCACATATGTGGCGGTGGGCAAAACCCTTGTATTCTATCTACGATGAGGTATAACAAAATGAATGGAAACGACAGGCTCCTATAGTTTTTGCCAGCCCCCTCAACTTGTTAAGAGCTTGCCACGGCCCTGTGCCTCACTCTACCCTTTCTGGCATTCTTCGCAGTGTTGTGACCATAGTTTCACAACTTTATTAATTTATGACCATACGTAATTTTTATTAGGTAGCCGTAGTGTTGCTTCAGGTTCAAGATGATATAAATTCTGAATTTGTCAAAATAGCTGATATATAATTAATTTTGGCAAGAGATGTCAAAATAATTCCTCTTAAATGACTTTTGCCACCGTTGATATTGCGTTCCGTCTACGAACAATTTGTGTTTTTAAAAATTGTTGTAAATGCCTGTCATGCTTTTGAGATTCAGCGACCGAGGTGGTGATATCTCTTAAACTGGTTGTATTAAGCGAGATAAGTTATCTGCTACTATATTTTCAGCGCTTGGTGCATGATGAATGGCAGGATAGCTAAAGATCGCTAGATATATAAGAGTAACCAACGCGATTGTTGTGGAGTCGTTTTTTCATTGTTAAGGCGTTTATCAGCAGTTTGTGATCGGTTAAAATTTGAAATCTTAATCCGAGAGCTTCCACTTGAAATCCATGAGGCTCTGAAAAAGTTGCAAAAAGCTTTCTGTCGAAAGCTGACTTTTTGTTTTTCCTTAGAGAAAACTGTATACGAGTAAAATGCCAATGGATGCTTCTTGTTGCCAAATATTTGGTGAAGCACTGTGCCTATGGCATATAAGACTGCATCTTTTATCAGCTCAATAGTTGTGTAATAGCTTGAAAACTATAATTAACTAAATTTCCTCGTGCATCCTTTTGACTTAAGAAATTTTTTCGTTTTTTCGAAGCTTTTGTCTGGTTGACCAAGCTTGAGCGATGTTAGTGGAGCGGCATTGCCAGAAAATCGTTTTAAAAAACCTGTAATAAAGAGTTGCGACACCTAAAAATCTTTTGAGATCACGGACATTAGTGGGTTTCGTTTTTCCGATACTTCGATATTTTTGGAAACATGTGTTATGACGTTTTCTGAAATTTCATCGCTAACGAAATTGACTTTCGATTTGATAGTTTTTGTTTCTTAAGCTGTCTATAGTCGCCTCATGGTTTTCAAGGATCTGCGGCATTAGTTTGGAGCCAATTGGGGCAAACAATGCCCTCCTTTCAGCTTTATGAAATAATATGTCGCTATTCGCAGATTTTCTCTCAAAACGCGTTTTGGTTTCAGTTAGGCAGGTGGGCCGAGGGTGCTTATGTAATGTTTGACTGGATTATTAATATTTTTGGTTGCTTTTATTTCATCTAAAGCACTTGAAAACCGTTGAAAACGATTCCGACGCTTAAAGTTCTCATCCACTGTCTAAATATGACCGACTGTGTCGATTTTTGGTTGACTTTCGTACAGTGTGTCTTTTTACAGTCAACAAGTAGTTCACAGCACCTAAAAAATTGCGCCCCAACATTGGGTTTACTCGTTATGTGAATAAAAAATTATTCGTGACTAATACACGGCAATTTGAATGTAAATCGTTCATGTCCGAAACATTTTATGACCGAGTTGTTGGCAACAAACAATGTTGGAGGTATCAATTCTGAGAACACGTTTGCTTTCCAATTCGATGAGTGGTAACATTTTGACCGAGCATAAAATGTGTGTAGCTATAGCTTTCATTTGTGTCATATTTTTGTCTAGAACTATAACCGAATCTGTGGTCCTTTTACCGGCTTAAACTTGTTTGATTGACCGGTCACCGTACCAGATGTTGCTCCGACCGTTGTAGTAAGTGGTCCGGTCCAGGTTTCCATCATACCGACTTTGGTATTGTGTTGTTATTGATAGAATAGTTTCATTAAGCTTTGTTGCTTGCTGTCTTATGGACAATATTTTCGCTTGTACCAGATGAGGCGCCACTAATAGCTACCACTGAGTAATCTATTTGTTACTTTTCGGCATAAGCTTAATCATTTTCTCAGCAGCATCCGCTAGTCTTTCTATGGATGTGTCATCATTCAATGATGATAGAATTACTCGAATTTCAGTTGATAACATTTAGAGAAAACGTAATTTTAATTGGTTTTCTTTGTTTCGTTAAAGCTTTTTCAAATTTATCAGCCCTGAACATGTTTTTTGTCACCCAACTTTTGCTGACTCAGGAGATTTCGTAATTTTTTCTTCTCAATATTTTCAAAATGTTTCATTATTTGATGTTTTATTTGATCAAAGCCTAGGGTCACCTCGTCACCGTGTTGTATTAGTGCAGATATAGAAACTACACGCAAAAAGCTGTTTTACGTGCTATATCGGTAGTCTAGTCAGCATTTGTTCGGCCGTGTTGAATCATTTTTTATTCGTTTCATCTTCCTAAAATTCAGGTAATTCAACATTTTTCCGATATGATCGGATGTTTGTTATGCCGTTTGTAAATTACTCTTCTGCAGCTTTCACAAAAAATGCGATCAAAAACCGGGCAGTTTTGTCTTTTACAGTCGTCCGTAAGAGACAAAAACCTCTTAAGGCTGGCTGTATAATATTATAGTTTCATATAGATAGCTATCAGGCACAAACAAACCAGACGCTAATGTAAACTTAATTTAGTTGGCAGCCATTAAACACGATGTACATATATTCCACAAAATATCGAACATAAACACTAGGTGTTACTCTTGGCACTGATTGCAGTTAATAATAATCGCTTTAAGGTACGAGTGGTATAATCTCAATACCATAATTGACTATATAGACATAACAGTGATCACTAGTGCCCAACAAATTAATTTGGACAAAACACATAGAATATTAGCTCGAGAAATATTAGCACGACTTCAATCATTTTATGCAATAATAATAAAAAGCAAAATCTTATTTTAATGACGAGGATCTTTTCCATCCGCTTGTTGTCCAAATATACAAGCGAGCAGTACTGCGTGTTCACGGAAATTTGACCGAAAATTTTAATTACACAATTATTCTTCATTACATTAATTTCAATGAAAACCTCTGACAGCGAGTTAAAACAGACTTAAACCTCTTTCATTTAGCCGTAACAGATTTTTGCTCTTTGGCTGGCTGCAAAACACTATTGTCTTTTATAACCAGCTATAAGAGACAAATGTCTGTTACAGCTATCCGTAAAGTTTTGAAATGTGTTACGGTTGGCTTTAAGACACTTTTGTCTTTAACAACAGTGCATTACAAACTAAAATCTGTTATACCTGTCCTTAAGATATTTTTTACTCGTATGGCCAGTCGTTAAAGACTTTTATCTCTTGTGGCCAGGTCTAAAAGACAAAAATCCCTTACAGACGGCTGTAAAACACTAAAATATCTTACAATTCACAATTGACTACAAGAGACAAAAGTGCCTTATATATGAAACTAAAATATTATACAGCCAGTCTTAAGAGATTTTTGTCTCTTACGGACGGCCGTAAGAGACAAAACTGCCCGGTTTTCCGCACGCATTTTTCTGTGAAAGCTGCATTCCTATCTGGGGATTAAAGATGTCAGGAGAACTGCTAACCATTTGTTCTCCATGATGCTGCAACTCAGCGATTAATGGATAGTTGTCATTTTTTCATTAACCATGTTTAACACGGCTTAAAAGTCTGCTTGTTTATATGATTGAAAATTGACTGGGCCTAGATTTAATTCAATCTCACCCGAAAGCATTTTAGAAGCAACCTTTTTGCTTTACAAAGCCTGTTATTCATTTTCATGCGCGTTCTAAAATATTCGCATCGAATTTTTTTGAAAATATTTGGATTTTGACACAACATAGGCGAATATTGTTTGCTTAAATAATTGAGATTTGCAAAAACCCCGCAAAATAATTATGGCTGACGCATTTCCACCGTAATCCTGCGCGTAAAGTGCCAACTATCTTTCGGCAAACAATGATTATTATAAATTTAAAATATGGCTATTTTCATATTGAACGATATTTTATTGTTTTCTTTTCATTTCGCTTGAATATTTTAGGTAATCTTATTTCTAAAATACATTTTCCTTTTCAAGTCATTATTATAGACGCAGTCTGCATTTAGCCTTTTGACAGCAGTGTTCACGTTATCGTTGCAATCGTTTTCAGCGATTATCTTGTTTGTTTCGTTTACGCATCATTCACAGAGAAGTGTGTACACGAATTGCACACCGGAAGCTATTGTAGCGACCATGTTGTAAAGAAACAATGTTGTCATTTCATTATGTTATTGTAAACATGGCGCAATCAGTAGTAAAAGCTAAAATATTGCTGCTGCAATAACACTGGATTTTATTACACCCTCAATGGTAGAACCAAAAATATTGCCGCTGCAATAATATTGGCTTATGTTGCACAACCGCAGAACAGTCGAGTCATTGCTGCGTCAAAAGCAGCTAGTTGGTACCGTAGCAAT
>JASANE010006936.1:0-14894 GCA_030248225.1 Trileptium ribeirensis
ACATCACGTTCTAGTTGGACTATCCGGTTAGTGTCAACAACAGGTTTGTTCACTTGTGTGGCGATGCCATCCACTTTGACAGTGAGCTCATTGAAACTGTCAATTGAGGCTTTGAGTTCAAGCTGTCTCTCTACCTCCTCAAATTTGGCATCATACTTGTCCTCGACATATTTGATCCGTTGCTCGATTTCTGCATCCGTTACTATAGCTTTTTTGCCGGGGAGAAGGCATTCAGCGCAAAGGAATGGTTGGGCATTTTGGTGACGACAGATAGACTTCATAGACTTTCATGGGAATTTTCAAACACTCGATGCAGAACCACTCATTGCATCGATCGCAGTGCATGGCACACGTATCTTCGCTTATATCAACTGCGCACTTGCCGCACGCAGAGACGTCACTATCGGGATCAGGTTCGGTTTCGAGGTCAACGGACTGGACAACAGTGCCTTTTCCTTTCGGTTTTTGCCTGGAAACTGGCACGGCAGGACCGCTAGCACCAGCACTAGAAGAATTTACTGTATTTATATTTTGACTATGAAGCTTAGGGCCCATTATCACAACCACCAAAGTCACTGCAACCTAGGAAAAAGTCTTATAAGGAAACGATCGATCGTTCTTGGCATCCACATCCGATCGTACACCGCTCCATCATTAGTCGTGTAAGAATAATAGTTCAATTCGTTGTACGCCGGTAAAAGCGTGTCGAAATAATTCGTTGAAAAATTGTTGAGGTCCATTTGTAAAATTTAAACAACTAGTAGCTAACGCATTAATAAGAAACCTATATATGCATAAGTCAAAGCTGTAGATTACCCGTTCTCTCCACTTTTGAAGAGCTTCATTGCATTATAGCAAGTTAATTTTTTGATGCAAATTAATGAAATTTCTTTGAAGGTGCAAATAGTCTTGAGTGGTAACCTTTGGTAATGGACGGTATATATTAGTAACATTTGAAAGCTGTTTGACTATTTTGTAGAAAAAATAATTTAAAGATATGCAGCATGAAAACATTTTTAAGCATCATAACCAATGATCGCCTTATCTGGGCGCCCACATGAGTCTAGGTTTAAGGATTTTTAGCCGTTTGCTAACGCTCTGTCGATGCTAGTTCAAATGATTCCACTTTCTAAAACAATTATAAAAGCACTTTTAAGAAAGTATTTTTATTGTAAAAGGTAGCATCCTTTAACAGAACATGTGTGGGATCTGAGGCGAGATTCGCGACTTTGCCTATGGTCTAGCACATCGCTCATACGAAACATCTTTGGTCCTATCGTTAACATGTTATGACCAACTCCATAAACTAAACAATTAAAGCCAAAACAAAGAATCATTTTACGAGGTTCAAGTCTAAACCTGGTTATACCCAGCATCGTTACCTTCAACTTAGAAGTTGAACGTTTATGTTCATCACAAGGCAATATATTCTTCTGCTAAGTATTAGGAACTAAACATTCTAGTTATTTAGTATTGAATTTTAGCTGATTATCAAAGTAAAATGCGACGAAGAATTTTTTCGTCAGTTCAAGATTTCGCTGAATAACGAAAAGTAGACTACTGGTGAAATACGAACACCCATTTGTTACAATGATATTTATATCATTCATTAGGATAGATGGTATTTCTGGATTGGTTGCGATACCAAACCAGCTGTGGATTCCATTCGTAATGAAAATAGCTAGGAGATTGGTTTGTACCGTTTTGACAACAAACCCCATTTTTAAAAAATTAAATTTAAATGATAATTAATGAAATCAGGAAAGGTGACATCACTACCTGAACTGATTTGGTGACTCTTGTGCAATATCGCTCCACCGAGACCATGGTTTGACGCAACTATTAGTTAAATTATCATGAAAATGACTAGAGGCGCCTACTGAGTTCAGAAACCTGGAGGCTATCTAAAGATGTGTTTAGTTTTCGCTTAGTCTAGAAAATATTTAAGAGTCGGAGTTGAGTTTACATTTATACATTTGATGAAAAAGTGGTGGCCAGTCGCGCTGCCAAAAAAAGTGAATATCTCAACCACGAGTCTCCACATCATCTACACCCCGCTAAAATGCCACCTGCAGTTGTTTTTTAAATGGTAGAATTGATTTCAGTTCTACTTTCAATGATTAGCTGCGCTCACTAGTCTGGATATATCATGGGTGGACGTTTAGTTAAGTGTCATTTTATCACCGAACTGTCACAGAACAATCAATCACACACAGTTTCAAAATATAGTTCTACCCGTTTTGCACAGCGAAACCAGCTCAAACGACTGATTCTTGCACTGGGCGGGCTAATACTGATGTCTCCAGGGGTAATCAGTTTGGCAGTGCAACGCAAAACTATGATTTGTATACACGTATGGTACTGCGCTTCTATACATCCGACAAGTGGATTTATATTAACTAATAGAATAGTTGATTTTCATTTTCACTTTAATGTATAATGGCTGTTTGTATATTTGAGGCCTATATATATGATCAAAAACAGCTCTGACTAGAAATAGTAAACGATATTGAAGATGAAATGGAAAGGCTTCGATATTCATATTCCAATGGCATTAATTCTAGAAACAGATATATATTTTTTTCATTTTTAGTCCATATTCAGAATGGGTGAGCATTATGATTGAGGTACTTTAGGCGGGTACAGTTCGGTTGTTCTATTGTCAATGCATATCACGATCGTAAAAGCGTGGAATTCACACAAATCACGATTTTTCTTTTATGTGCGCGAACAAGGAATTATGATGCAGCAAAACATAGGTCAAACATGCTGATGCACCGACGCCTCGCCGAGGAGGGTAGCCGGTGCCGACGAGGTAGGTCGTGTCAGCGAGGGTTAAAGGCTCTGTGAGGTTTTCAGGGCGTGCTGAAAAAAGCTGATGATCTCCTCCATCAATGCCCCATTTTTTCCGATTTTAACCCGTTTTTGCTACTTTTCACCCTATTTTTACCAAATTTTACTAAAATTGTCTACGCGCCTTCGGCGTGGAGGGTAAGGCGTATGCCTGGACCTAAAGAGCGGGAAGGTTTGAGACCCGAGGGTATAGCCCCTGAATACCTGCTTTGGCATCTATGATGTATGTGTAGTTCCCGGTCGCTATTTTGCGATTCATCATCGCGTTTGTCTAACCGCGTACACACAAAACCTTGATAAACAATCGCATTTTTTGCGCATACATACTACAACACACATATACCGCTTGCATAGCTGTCCTATCCACAATGTTATTTGATGAACTCGAACAACCTCACAAGATGGAAAAATGTGCGCGAAGGCAAATAGCGTTCGTTCTTCACATAGCTCATGTTCGCGTTCCCTAAAATGCGAATATCGATGGCATAAATGTGAGCACGAACCATTCAGTTCATGATTTTAACAAGAGACCAACCTTGGTGTATGCACCTAAGATGGACTCATGTCTTATTCAAACGGCATTCATTATACGCATTTGCAAGCGCAGTGAGTACACTTATTATTAACCGTTCTTATATTTGCGCCTTGCACCTTTTAATTAATTAGGGTCATGTTAATGTAAATGCTTTCTGAATAACATGAATCAATAACGGTTTATCAGATGAAAGTCAACCAAATCAAAAAGTTGATCTCGCTGGTATCTAGAGCGCTTCGTTTGTCAGCTTTCTACATTTACATCTTGCCGCAATTTATGTAGAAAAACTATTCAGTGAACCACCAAATATCCACATGTGTAAATAAATTTATCTGTTGTCTAAATATTGCATAATATTTATTTAGTCTATTTGGCTGGGAATTACATCGTTTTGTCTATTTTTTGTATCAGGCATAACGCATCATTGTGCCTATGAAATTTACATCGTTGTCTATTTTTTGTGCCAGGTATAACACATCATTGTGCCAGTGAAATTTACATCATTTCTTTCTATTTTTTATGTCAGGCATAACACATCATTGTGCCTACAAGATTTGCATCATTTTGTCTATTTTTGTGTCAAGCATAACACTTCAGTGTTCCTGTGAAATTTTTATCATCTTGTTTATTTCTTGTATCAGGCATAACACATCATTGTGGCTATGAAATCTGCATCATTTTGTCTATTTTTGTGTCTGGCATAACACATCATTTTGTTTATTTTTTATGTCAGGCATAACAACTAATTGTGCCTATGAAATTTACATAATTTTGTTTATTTTTCGTGTCAGGTATAACACATGATGGCGCCACTGAAATTTAGCAATGTTTATTTCGACGTATTAAAAACATTCATAGCATTTCATTTTCGCTAAACTTTTCGGCCCAAAATCCCAAATAATTAGCAATTATTAAAACTTCTTGTCGTTTCGGCCACTTGTGTTCCAATATGATCAGCTGTTCAGCGAAAAAACTTTACATCACTGCCGCGGTTCTTCCCGCCGGGAGCTTACACTTTTTTGCTTACCAGAACAACTGTTTTCGAGTTTTGTATCCATCAAACATTACCGAATGTGTCATAGTATGAAGTCTAAAACATTTGACTCAATGCGAACCATGCTTGCTCTAAAGTACACGAGGAAGTCAAACACGCAAAATTTCATTACTTTAAAAGTGTACAGTATATATGTCATTACAATTTTGACGTACTGGTGCTGCAAGTATGACAATAATGCTCAACGTTGGCACCAACAGTCGCCTAATTTTTGTGATTTAATTTTTACCTCGGTTGCAAGTTGGTCCTGTAAGTTTTTGCGGTTGTACAATACGATAAATTTAATGGAATTTAGTTTTATTGTGTCCTTACTTTCAATGTAAAAACCTGTCTCTAAAGCGCCAATTTTTAGCTACACTTGTTAAAAGTAATTTTGAAATGATTTGTCTTTCTGGTCCCTGGTAGATTATCTTCCAAGGTATAAAAATTTGAAACGCAGCCACCATTGCTGTTTTGTTATTTAAAATGAGGGGCAGGAAGCCAAAATTTGTTTTAAACTTCATCCAAATTGGCGGCAGTCCTTGCATATTTCCGCGGAATTCGAAACTGTCAAAATACCTTCCACTATCATGTCTTCCGACGTAAAATGTGTCATCGAAAGTAACAGCTCTAAACTACCTACGCCGTGTCTACTCAGTGCTAACGCTTATTATAAAATATGTAGATTTTTAATATACTTAGTTGCATATTTGTTTGTAACTCACGAAATTTTTTCAAATATTGCTATCTTTTTTGCTTCGATGAATGTTGTTGGGCTCCTGCATATATCCTTGAACTTGATAAGCCCAATCTGTGCGGTGTAATTTACATGCAGATTTTGTCAGCACGCTGTATGTTAATATAGTTCTAATTTAAGTTGTGAACGCGCACAGCGATATTTCTAGGCCGACAACATTTTCTGCTTCCAGTAAATCATTCTTCCTCAATTGTAAACGAGTGCTATTTAATACCAAGCACTTTTTAACGAATTAGCTGTTTTAGGGCGAAAAGAATTTTAGCAACTTTTGTTATAATCATGGCATTTTAAATTCCTCTATGCTCATTTTTTACTGTTGTCTTACCGAATAATTAGGCATATATTGTCAAAAAATTCGCTAAATTGCGCAGTTCTTATTTTAGTAACGGGTCTATGGCTCTTTAGAGGTGATATTAAAACTTTTTCCATTCTAGCAACCAAGCAGTTACTAGTTCTGCTGTTTATTAATGGAAACATAGCCTTCGTTTTATACGTGTAAAATTTCTAAAACCTGAATGCCAATGACTGCACGTTGTGCCCGATTAAAGCTAGATCTTTAGTGTGCTAAATTAGTGGAAACACAAAATATTTTGTATTAAACCAAAGGCTTCCTGGAAAAGAGTGGCAATCAATAAAATAACACTATTTTGTAGCAAACATATGATCTCTAGTTGTGCCTTTTAGCAGTTTTACCACGTGTGAAGCTAAAACTGCGGCTTCGGCAGCCCAAACGAATTTCCGTTCAGTTGGAATCATATTTTAATGTTTAACTGATTTCATTACATAGCTATGAATTATGATCACGGATTTTGGTTTCTTTTTATTTCTTTTTTCAAATATCATTAATGTCCAATTTTCACGGTTGTTCAGATTTTGCCGAGAGGCGCTTTGCTTATTTTAGTATAATGTGTAAATTTCTTTCAAACAAACAGTACTTGTTAATTTGATTCAATATTGCTTGCAACTACAAAGATAACATAGTAATAATTTGCACATGTTATGCAACCGAGAAATATTTGGTATGTCAGAGTGCAAGAAGTAGCAACTTAGAGTAGGCTGTACGGGTACGTCACACCATATTAACAACATATAAATCCATAAACCAACTCATTAAAAGAAGCAAGAAATCCATGCACAAATCCCTACCCCGCAGCAACGAATCCATGATTTGACCCATACAACACGACAACCATGGATAACTGAATGAACCAACCCCTACCCTACAACGATCTCACGAAGCAAGCACTATTCCAGAACCACGAATAAATCAATGAGCCGACGCCATCTGCATAGCAACGAAGAAATCTGTGAACAAAACCATACCACTACACCCACGAATCTGTGATCCAGTTTTACTTCACAACCACCAAGAAATTCATAAACCATCTCCCTCCACATAACCACGAAGAAATCCATGAACAAAATCCTACCCTACCACACGAATCCATGAACCAACCACAATTCATCGCAACAAATAAATCCATTAACCAGAGCAAAGAATCCATGAACCCTCCACACCTTCACAACCACGAATAAATAACTGAAGGGACTCCCGCCGAATAACCAAGAACAAATCCATGAACAAACAACAAACCCTGCAACGACGAGTCTGTGCGCACACCGATACACCACACCACGCCCACGAATAAATTTATTAAACAGATAGCTCAATAGGCTATATATAAGTCAAGGAATATATCCTCCGTATCGTTTAGTCAGCAATACTGCAAAAAAACCAATGTTGTTATGCACAAGAACATGCAGCAAAAACGATATTCTAATTTGGACGCAAAGCACGGCAACGATTTTAGGAACTGGTCATTGAATTATTGCTAATTTGAATCAAATGAAATATATACAAGACGTATACGACGGGCGATCTAAATTGTTGGATATATGCGACTCACGCGCTCTTTTTAGACTACAAAAAGAAAGTAGTAATGCTATCCGCTGGGGTTTAAGACCACCTATAACGACTGGTTTCACTGGATGAAGTGAATGTTTATCTAAGTATTTATATATTTTGTACCTTTATATTAACATTATTTATCTGAAGGCGATTTTTTGTGGCAACGGAATTTCTCTGCAACTGTATGTTAGTTTTTCTCTAATGACTTTCTTTTTGTGTAGTTATAAACGCTTTCTTGGAGCGACGCTATTTATCCGGAGCCCAAATAGATCCGTAAAACATGTGATGCATCTAAATATAACTAACATAAATAAACTTACCTTACCTTACCTATCCCTGATTCGCAGACCCGTTCGAACACCATTTTAGATTTGGCACCATAGATGCTTTCATCTCTTTTATTCCTTCGTTCGTCTTGAAATTTCGCTTAGAGTTGAACACACTTTTGCTTGCTCGGTTCCATAATATTTTGTTTTGGTAAAGTGTATGTAAAGGCGTGTTTACACGCTCAAACATTTTGCTCTTGCTCAAATTTTGATCAAAATCTGAGCTCAAAGTTATATCAAACTTTGAACAAAAATTGAAAGCATCTATTCCCTTTTTGTTAAGTTTGAAAGTGTGAGCGCTGTTCAAACTCTTTCAGGGATATTAGTTTAGCCAACCGTCAATGAGATGTATTAGCTGAAAAAGTTTGAGCTCAAATTTTGATATCAAAGTTCAAAATATCACCATTTTCCTTTGAAAATTGCCGTTAGATTTTGATCAAATTTTGATGAAATATTGAGATCAAATTGTGAGCTAAAAATTTAATGCAAAAAGTTTGAACGTGTGGACGCAACCTCACTGACACGCACAGTATAAATTATACATCAATATTGACGCTCAGAGTGCAATGTGTCCGTAAATTTTACCGTAGGCTAATCCCACATAATCTATAAAATATATTTTACAGTAGTTCCGATAACTAAACTAGCTTGACAACATAGGCCGTCCCAGAATAATCTTACCACATTGTAGAGAATCCCAAATTAAAATTTACGTGAAATTCTTGAAAAATTCAATTTAAACACCTTGTTAGGAAAGTATTTAAAAATAACATGAATAATAACAGGTTATTAGGCAAAATTATAACATCTTTTGCTATTTCAAACGGAAATTACTGGACGTTGTTTGTATTTACAATATAATGTATTTTGCAGGATTTGTCATACGGTGTTATATGATGTAAATGAAGTCTGTTTATAGATCTATAGCTACGATGAGGGGTCCCAGGTGGGCTCCTGCGCTCCTCTCCCGCTGCTCCAGCTAGAACCCCTTAGCTGCGTTTAAGAACTGTCATATTTATTTATTTTGCTTTTTACATCAGGCACATGTGATCCAACGTTGAAATTCTTCCATCCCCTTAAGCCTAGTTGTGCTGGCTAAGGGCCATACTGTTAAGTTATAATTCAAGTGTAGACAACCTATTTCCTGGTTTATCAATTTATTCCAATATTACATCGTTGCTTGGCTTATCATTCATATTACTTTTTGAACCTAAATTACATACATCCTTATTGATTATATAATCCCGAGTTGAGGAGAGCTGAGTGTAAGCATTGTTGATAAAATAAATGGATTGGTATGCCATACAATAGTTTAACTATATTTTACATATTGTGTTGGCCAAATTTGAAGATTTCTCAAACGTAGCATGTGAATATTTGAGAGTTATACGATTGTCATATTGCACACTCTTCAGTGACATACATCAAAATCCTTATGAAATAACCATAAATACTTGAGTTCTTCAGCTCATACAGATTAATCAATTGCAATAAATGTTCTTCCCAATAACTGCAGTCTACGCCAAACATTTTGTGTATGTTTTCAATGCTCATTGTAAGTGAGGAGCTTTTAATACTGTGGCAATTACTATGCGATTATTATAGTAACATTTCATACGTTTATGCGCACAGGGATGTCGGGTTTCAAATTATACTTTACGATTTGCTTTTTTCCAATAAATACAGTGAATGCGCTTTCAGGTCGCTGCAGTCCACACTAAACGTTTTGAGTATGCTTCGCACGCTTGTTGTACGTCTGAAAACATTTGCGTCGGACATTCATTATGCTTTATCAGTGAATATATCTAAACAGTAATCGCTACACGATGATACATATCATCTTGTTAGACGAGTGCCGAAGCAAACCTACGCTGATTTCCTCAGTTTCAAGAATAGAAATAGTTTATGTTGTTTAAAACATAACAGACCACGGTAGTGCTGCGACGGAGGCCGTTCGACTATTTTTTTCATAGCAATTATTAAAATTTCAATAACACACCTATTAAAATACTAAGGTGGCCCATTTTTTTCACTGCACTGCTGCACAACTGAAGCATATTGCGTGAGTCCACTTTATGTGTGTACACCTAGATTTTTCTTTCGTCAACTAAGATGGTAAAAGCTATGAACGCGAAAAAATCACGATTTTCACTTATGTACGCGTACACTATTTTACTCGTGGACGGTGTTAGCTGTCATTATTTTGCGATTTAGCATCGCATTTTTCTGAGCACGCACAAGTCAAGACGCTATTACCAATGGCATTTTTCTCGTATGCCATAATACACAAATAGACAGCGAATATTGCTATCTGATTCGGAGAAATGGGCAAATGGGCGCGAACGCAAGTTCCATTCGTACATAGCAGAGCGCATCTTCGCGTTTACAAAATGCGAACACTAATGGCTAAAATGTAAATGTGAATTCTATGCGAATCAATTCGTGATTTTGACAAAAGAACTACCTCTGTGTACGCACCTAAGTGGACTCACGCGTATCGGTTTTATTTTGGCAATAGTACCTTTTTTGTTTACATAACTACATATAATTCACGGTTCGTCATGAAAATATTTCAGAGGCGTATATTAATGAACATCAGGTGGTAAAGGAAAATATTATGCAATGGAACACGGACTAAAAGATATATCAGCTGTTTCACACCAACGGATTCATTGCATACTTGTGCATGACATAGTGGTTTTTCATCGTAAACAGATATCGTAGAATTTGTAACTTGTGAACAACATCTGCCATTGCGTGACTTCCAGCTATACCTGTACATTTCCTGCCATAATCAGTGTAATTTTTATGTTAACGTATTAAGAATCGGCTTACGAACGTAAAGAAATAAGTATTTAAAAATTTACTTTTGAATGGCAAGAACACAAAATTTAGTGAAATCAATTTATGACCTGGGATATAAATAGACCAGGTAGGTCAATTGAAGGATAGTGTCATTGAACCAAAGAAAACAAAATTTCCGAGACTAAAATATTATGATTGATAATACAGTTGTTTAATTTAAATATTACTATGATACTTATAATATGTTAACGTATTAAGAATCGGCTTACGAACGTAAAGAAATAAGTATTTAAAAATTTACTTTTGAATGGCAAGAACACAAAATTTAGTGAAATCAATTTATGACCTGGGATATAAATAGACCAGGTAGGTCAATTGAAGGATAGTGTCATTGAACCAAAGAAAACAAAATTTCCGAGACTAAAATATTATGATTGATAATACAGTTGTTTAATTTAAATATTACTATGATACTTATAATTATATTCACAGATATATAATTATACAGCATATTTGCATATAATACAATTATATATTATTGTAATACAATTATATATAGCCGTTGATGTAATAAGATGCATTGGTGCGGCCGAGACCTTTAAATTATCAATCTCAGTTAATTTTCATGTCTGTGATATTCTTATACTTAGAGAGAGATTAGGAAGCTGAATCGTTGCTGTGTGCAACTAATGATAAACAACATAACAATACAACATTGTATCCCAAGTTTTGCGAGCAATAAGTCTAGAAGTAATAAGTATGCCCATTAAAATTTGTATCAAACAGGTAGCTTCATTAACGAACCAACAAACATCAAATAAAGGTAATATTGGGTTCAGAATGCAGAGTTTATCCGCTAGTCCTTCAATGCAGAGTGGTTCCCCTAAAAAGGGAATATGACACCATAGGACATATTTACCGTAAATATTTATCCTAAATCAAACCAACCATTCCTATGTAATATATGATAACCGCAAAATTTACACAAAATTTGTTCAAAAGCAGAGCAACATGTTGTTTTAGCTGACAGAGAAGATGTCGCGGTGACATGATCTAATATATTTTGAACGAAACTGAGCAACCAGTTTCAAGTTGTAAGCGGAAGTAACATCATATGCACGGCGTAGGTCCAAAATACCGTGACTGTGACACTGTTGTCTTTTGAAAATGTTATGCGGTTTATATCATTAGTAAAAGTATGTTGATGTATGCCATCAGCATTATGAAAACTTTAAAGCACTAAGTTTACTAGCTCTTAAAAGCTTACAGACGATAGCATCATAACCGCAATGATTTTGGCGAGAAAAATATGTATTGTTCAAAGCCTGCTAGCAAACGCAAAGACATACAGACAAATATGTCACCTAGATGTGCCAAACGATAGAATTATAACCCACAATGATTTTGGTGAGAAAAACAGGTATTGTTCAAACCCTGCTAACAAACGAAAAGACATACAGACAAATATATCACCTATATGTGCCAAACGATAGCATCATAACCCGCAATGATTTTGGTGAGAAAAATAGGTATTGTTCAAACCCTGCTAGCAAACGCAAAGACATACAGACAAATATATCACCTATATGTGCCAAACGATAGCATTATAACCCACAATGATTTTGATGAGAAAAATAGGTATTGTTCAAACCCTGCTAGCAAACGCAAAGACATACAGACAAATATATCACCTATTTGTGCCAAACGATAGCATTATAACCCACAATGATTTTGGTGAGAAAAATAGGCAGTGTTCAAGCCCTGCTAGCAAACGCAAAGACATACAGACAAATATATTACCTATATGTGCCAAACAATAGCATTATAACCCACAATGATTTTGGTGAGAAAAATAGGTATTGTTCTAACCCTGCTAGCAAACGCAAAGACATAAAGACAAATATATCACCTATATGTGCCAAACGATAGCATTATAACCCACAATGATTTTGGTGAGGAAAATACGTAGTGCTCAAACCCTGCTAGCAAACGCAAAGACATACAGACAAATATATTACCTATATGTGCCAAACGATAGCATTATAACCCACAATGATTTTGGTGAGAAAAATAGGTATTGTTCAAACCCTGCTAGCAAACGCAAACACACTCAGACAAATATATTACCTATATGTGCCAAACGATAGCATTATATCCCACAATGGTTTTGGTGAGAAAAATAGGTATTGTTCAAACCCTGCTAGCAAACGCAAAGACACACAGACAAATATATTACCTATATGTGCCAAACGATAGCATTACAACCCACAATGATTTTGGTGAGAAAAATAGGTATTGTTCAAACCCTGCTAGCAAACGCAAAGACACACAGACAAATATATTACCTATATGTGCCTACAACTAATAGTCGCATACAATGGTAAAATCAAGAAATTGAAGAACTTCCGCCAATCCATTTTTTGCGTTATAGACATTTCAATAGAAATCCTATTTTAATACTGTGTATTCGCAGCTAGGCAACATGATAAGGTATCTTACGGTAAATAGTAGCTAAATTTATGGCAGTAAAAACTAAATAAATGTAATCAGTAATAATGATAAATGTCATTTTGTTAAATTTCTGTCGTTTGGTAGCTATGGCTCGGCGTCGATAGTGATCTTAGAAACAAAATTCGCATAGCTACCATAGCCACGTTACCTTCTGCCATTAAGCTAAAACAGTAATCATGGCTCTATTGCTGAATTAATGTATGCATTCACCCAGGCTAAACACCCAACGCTAATTATTATGTTTCATATAAAATTGATTTGTTTTAAAAACTTTACAAATTGAATATTTACAAACCGCCAAATTGTTTTATTTAGAAAGGAAAAATATATAGCATCATTATGAAGCATCGGCTAGAGCCTGATGTTTTTAAGTCGACATTTGCACCATAACACGAAGCGATGTCCTAAAAATAGGCTAGCCTTTTGAATCTCAACAATTCTTTACATTCTAGTGTCGCTTAATACACGCATGTGTATATAAATTAAATTCTCCATTCACCAATTTATTTAATTAAAAACTTAGCTTTGTCGCATAAGTCATCATCAACAAACTACACTTTCTAACAATATTAAAGTCATGTCACAAAAAATACATCAAAATATATTCACAATTGGTCGATGATAACTAATGTAATGAATGAAATGATTCGTACAAACAAATTTGCTTTCAAATCATTATAGTATTACGATTGACAGCTACAAATTTTAGCTGCCTTAAATACGCACATATATATCTTCTGTTTTTTTTGTTATTATATACAAGTACTAAATGCTGTAGGAACAAGCTACCCTGTCGGAAACACATACTATGTGTCAACAACTTTTGTTTGAAAACAAAAAAGTTTTCTTCTTAAAAGAAGAATGTCACAGCAGTCATATTGCTATTAACAATACAATTTATGCGCCTGGACTACATATAGTTATTTAAATATAAAGTTTACGATGGTTCAGCATAATATTTGGTTTTTGAAACATGTCAAATTATTTGACTTCAGCGTTTGCGAATATGCTGTCTATGAAATAGCAAGAATGAATTCAGACCTGGTAAAGTTGATAATATAATTTTCGATGTCATCAATTCTCGGAATTCCTAAATGTTTTCATCTCAATTGTAGTCAACAAATCCGAGACGTTTGCTGCATGCCATTTTTGCCTGGCATGCAGACTCCAGCGGTCGGATCTGAAAAGGCTTTGACTATAACAGATACGTGCAGTGCAGTGCAACCAAAGCTGTAATGCACACTCTGACAAAAGGTGAAATCAATGTCACAGCCTGACGGCTGTGACAAAAACAAAGTTTATTTATTTTAACAAACAAATTAATGATACTCAATTCAGTAAATTACATAACAACATGGATTTTAATTTGTTGGTGCCCCTTTGAGACGGTTTTTTCTCCCAAACTGTTCAAGTTTTAAAAAATTGTTATGTTATATGTGTTTTTGTAAGCATTGAAATGTAAGTTTATTTAACCGAACAGACATTTTTTTTGAAAACTACAAATGCGTGTAATGTATCAGGATTTCATTTATTAATATTTCAGAAAAGCATTTCCAGCTGGAGCTATTAAAGCTAGAGCTGAAGTTAAACAACAGACACGAGCTTTTGCAACCGGTTGCGTACAGTCAATAGCTAAACTTGCTAGTAATATCGCATGAAATAATTATATGTCACATGAAGCTTGGACATTTTGGGATGCAAATGATGCTTGTTGGAATTATGGAGTCCAACGTTTCATGTACTGGTGCGACTTTGTGAGCTGTTGTGTTAACTGAGTTTATCGTATATTGTTTGTTTGCGCGTACGTTGTTATTCCTTCGCTATGCGAGGTTCCTTAAGAAACCGAGTAGAAGAGCCAAGAGAGCCCCGTGTTATCTGTACCCCTTCTAAAATATAAGCCGGGTTCGATTTCAGGCGATGGTTAAATTTTGCCAAGCATTGTACGATACGCATATTACTTCAGGCGTTAAAAAGTTGAAATATTACATTTCCATCTATTTACAAATTCTCTTACTTTGTTGAAAGCTTTTGAATTTTTAATTAGTTGCTACAAACTCAATCAATTTGGAAAAGTTCCGGACCGCAAGCCTAGAACAAAACTGCTGTGTATTTTAAAAATATTAAATTAGTTTGAAATATAAATGGGTTTTGGTTGTAAAATTTGG
>JASANE010006937.1:0-34551 GCA_030248225.1 Trileptium ribeirensis
TAAATTAGATAACTAATATAATATGTTGGTGCAATTACCATATAACCACAAATTATTATCCACAAATACAGAATTACCACAAACTATTATCCACAAATAGAATGTTCAAGCATAATTAATACAATTCCATACAGTTATAACAATAGATCATACAATTATAACGGTGGAACATATAAAGGCAGCGATAGATCATGCAATTAGAACAGTAATTCATACAATGGTAATGATGGATCATACAACTGTATCGGTAAATCATACTATGGCAATGACAGATCATACAATTATTATAAGTGAGAATCATACGGTGACAATGATAGATCATGCAATAACGATGAATCAATTACAGTTGTATGCATGAGTAAACTTAAGGTGCGCCGCTTACCATTCTCTTTTGACATCATGTACATAATGTTGTTAGAGATCAAACTAATAGTTACAATAGCCTAACGCTATTTCTAAACTGTTCCATTCTGCGAAGGCTTAGTATCTTACTACAAAAACGTTTAATTACGTTAGCTGACACAACGCAAATTTTACACTTTCACCATAACTGCGTTCCAAAACGCTATATTAGGCTATTGGCATTTTGAAATTTTTCGTTATGCTAACACAATTCTTGACATACTTGACAGTCTGATTGGTTCGCGAACAGTTCTATGATGTACACAATTCTATAAATTTTGTGTGTGAACAAACCGAGCTTTATTATGCAAAAATGTACTGTTGAGATTAAACTGTTTGCGAACAAACATTATATGTCTAAACACTACGTTAATACTAAAAAGGATATTAACTATGCGTTTATTGTTCGCGAACGTGTGTCCATAACTAAAATGTGTTAAAATAATAATATCGAAAATCTCAATCAAACTTTAACTAGAAATCCGGTAGCGGAATACAGTATATTGTTAAATCCATATGTTCTGTTTGCGAACATGACATCGATCGACCATCGACGTGCATGATTATTTCACTGGAAATTGCAAGTCAATGCTTTAATATTAATATTTCCCAATTAATGGTGTTCGCGAACATCATAAATTTTTTGCTCGATAAGTGAGTGCGTTTGCCTTTACACATAAAAACCTGTTCGCGAACATTGATATGGTGGTATAATACGGGGTAACGAACACGATATAAGAAAACAAACGATATATATTTAGCCATAAAGAAAATATATCAAACATAAGACGTTCGCGAACATCATATTCGTACGTTTATTGTTTTAATACTTGTTTTTTTCAGCATATATATATTAAACTAAAGACGTTCGTGAACATCACACTTGAAGGGGCATTACTTATAAGCCAGTTTCATGGTCCAGTCACAGCAGCTATTCCGTACATTATCAATTGAGTTATTGTGCAAACGGCGTTAGCGAAAGTTATGAATATAAATATAACAGTAGATTATTATGTTCCCGAACAAGATTATAAAACGGAAAATTCACTAGTTTAACTTTTAATCGAAAAGTAAAGTATTCGGCAACACTTCAGGAGCAATCAGCAAGCAGTCTATTTCTTGCTCATTTACGTTTTGAAACCATTACCTAAAAGCTTCATTTTTTGTTCTCACATAATTTTATATATTTCGTGTACACCAAACAAGCATTTGCCAATCGCTAATTTTAAAACAGGATAGAAGGCGTAAAGCTTAAGTTTACTCCGATAATAGTTTCGACACGATTTTCAATAAAACCTAAGCGGTAAAATACCTCAAGACTCACGAAATACAAGCCACATTTCGACCATGTTGTCCTGACCGTGCTTTAGCCGTGCGTTAAAAGAGTTAACCAAAAAAGACTATATACTTACGTGTGTACACTAGAGCCATGGCAATAAGTTCAATATGATTCACACAATGGTAAACATGTAAATACACGACAGAATATGTGCAGGTATGCAAAGGTATACACATAGCATAAACAATAGCAGATGTACAGTTATCATTGGTTATACTATAGTAAATGCACGATTATCCATAACGAATGGCTCTAATTTCACCAAGGTTAAAAGTGCTCAGACAATTCGTACTCGATCACACACTCTCATAGAGAGGGGATCTTACATTTGGTTCAAAAACAGCGCTATTACTCTAATTTCCGTATAGGATTAAATATTGCTGCTCATTATTCTATGGTAACTGTTTAATCTCTAGAATAGATCTATTACGAAACCAATTGACACCTGGGATGTGGCTTATGTAACCAGCTCATCATCTCAAACAGATGACTGCTCGTAAATCACGATGCCTTATCTACGTAGGTACAGCAACACACAGACTTCATTTTTACATGAATAAAGGATCTAAAGAATGCCACAAATATTACGCTTGACATTAAGTTAAATAATACTTCGCAAAACAAAGTGAGGAAAGATAATTTTTAAAAATTAAAACTATATCCCAGGCAATATTTTAGTTCTCCAGGCTACAAATTACTGCTACAATCACACCATACGTGTCCATTTGGTGTAGCGCTTGTAACCCTAAAGAACATTTAACCGCCGCCCGAGGACCCGCGCCCATGCATCCGCCCTGCCCGAGCAGGCGATCTAAAGATTTTAGTCTTTAAGAGCAAATTATTATTTTCCACATTATATGTTTCGTACTGCAGCAATTATTTTATAAAGCTGGGAAAATATGAATTTTTAAAAAATTTACTGCTCCAGAATCATTTATCCTCCTAAGCCGACAGACCTTGTACACCTATGCGCCACATCTTTCAATCAGCATTAAAAATACAGTAAACTAATGCGGAAAGTCTGTGGTTTAAAAGACACATTTAAAGTTCTACTGAACCAGACGGTAACCCAAACCACAAAATTGGAATGTAGTGCCACAATATTTTTAGCAGGTGTAATTAAAACTAGCCGACCAGCTAAATTTAAATAAAAATTATTGCGAAAATGACCATAATATATTATAAATTCGGGGTTCCGCATATACTTAAACATGAAACGTTATCGCTTAGTAACCATGAAATTAAAGCGAAAAATACGGCACAAAACTTTGCAAAACTGCCACAGCCATCTTGGTTTTCTAGGCTACTAACTAACAAAGGCTCTTATCTTTTCCAGAAGGTACAAGATTAACGCGCGACGAAGAAGTTAACCTTCTTTACCACAAAAACAGTGTAATATGTGTAACTAATGTCCAAATTTCCTTTCTCAAGATAAGCTTTGAAACAAAGACTGCTCTGAGCCATTCTCAGCTTTAACAAATGGACATTCAGATGATTATATCCGGTGACTAGTGAAACGGCCGATTCAGGATAAAATCTTGTTAAGTATGCATCAACGGCTCTAACGGGATTTGTCACGCGTTTCAGCTGCCTGCACCTTTCTAGGAATTCACAACCGCTAGAGCGTTCTCTAGCAACACTTGATTCTGATGAATCCTGCAACCTGAACAACTATACTCTGTATATTTGACACAGACCACTGCCTCTCTTTATAGCCAAATTCTAACATGGACCCACTTGATAAAGTTCATATTGAATTGTTTAAAACGCGATATAAAGGAATGGATTTAAAAAATATGGGTTGGGTTAGTCAGTAATTGTTATAATTTACAGGACTATCACGAAATTTTACGAAAAAGGACCATCAATCATAACGCAAAACAACTGAAAAAGCTGGTACGCTTAGTAAACCTACTAAGTGTAAAACATCACCGAGAGCTAATTTATTCGATAAAGTACGGGAGAAACGTCTAAAAACACTTTCCCGCGTCATTTAGTTACCATTGAAGAGCCACTTATCAAGTCTATGGCTTTATTACCACAGTCGCTGAGCGAGATTCTACTACAATAACTAATAAAAAGATTCCAACTGGTAAGTCAGATGTGGTGAGCCAAAATGATAAAAATAGGCAACAATAATTTACCCTTGTAACACCAAGCGGCATGTGCCCACTTTGATTAAGCGCAGCAGTTGCAACGACGTTACTCTGAGTAACACGATTCAACGAATCGCTAAACATGCTTCTTAGCTCGCCGGCACGCTCGTAAACAACAACCAAATCTGGCCACCACACCAGCCGAGGCTGTAAACAACTAATATAATTAAATGAACAAACCCCAAATATCATAACAAAATCTAAGTAAACATCACCCTAATGGTAAAAAATTAGTTACTTTTTCGCGTTTGCCAAAAAATGGTGTTGTACTATCAGGAATACGGTTACAGCTGACCCAGTACAGTTATACGTACAGCATGTAGAATACATCTTGTTTTATCTGTCATTATGACATTTGCCAGCGACATGAAGAAATAGTCTATATGAGGCAATTAGGCATCATAAACTCATATGACATACATCCCCGCACGTGTTTTTAAGGTTGAAGACCAATGCACAGTGAGAAGAAACAGAACGAGAGCTGGTCCGTAGCTGAAGTATCTATTGTGTCTTAGAAGCTAACAAACCTACTGCGCTGCATATACGGCGGAAACTAGCATAGGGTTTCTCTGGCAGTGTAAATGTTGGCAACACCTTAATGTTGGCCATTTTAGCGTATGCAATCGTCCTAAAGAATTGCTGTGTACGTGTTCGACAAACAGACAGCTTGAAATGAGGCTACCAGCGTTGGAGCACAAAGATTAGGGAGGAGTCTTACGAATATCTTACCACGGCCGCGTGACTATCACAGAGGTGAAATCACGATTCGGAGTTGTAGAGAAGATTACATGCATGATAAAACGCTGACAACTTATCTCGCTTTGTATATAAGTAAAACTGCTTCTAACGATAAAAACCAGTAAATTTGGTACACTGTTCGACAGAAAATTTCTATTAGCTGAAAATATATTTTTAACTTAGTCTGGCCGGTCCGCCATTCCAAACCGAAAAATTACATCACCTAACATTTTGCATCCGATCTCCATTTCGACAAACGTCAAATCACAAAAAAAATTATTGGATGCCCATCTGACAAGCCTTATCTCATGATCGGATTTTGGTTGGCAGCCTAGTCAATCTAATGGTTTGGTCTATGAATACTTAGATTCACGCTGGGCTCAAGGAATGGAAAAAGCATGTTATCTCTAAAACCAAACACTAAAACAGGACGCTAAATCAAAACAATAAAAGCTATACTCAACCAAGTTTCTTGCATATATATGTAGTTGAACATCCTTTTAGAGCTTCACACATAATTTACTGCCACTACTATAAAAGAGTAACAGTCATAAGAGTGGAAAACTGGACACACAATATTCCTAACCTGTACAGCAATTCTGTATATTCCCATGACGAGCACAAGCTGATATACTGGAATAGCGTTCGGATTCAGACAAACCTATCAAAATAAGACAAATACATAATAATGGTCGAAGCAGTAAGGACTTTAGACGAAATTACTACTATAATTTCTAATGCATGACAATTTTACTATTTTTAACGTACGACTTTATAATATTTTGGACGACAATAGTGCCACAAAACACGGAGATATGATGCATATAAACAAAATTTAGTTGCCCTATATCTCTGGGCTCTCCATTATCTGAAAATTTGGCCAGGGGTATGAGCCGGGAGCGCCCAATTTTGGCAAGAAATACCGGTTAAAAAACGTGTCAGTAACATTGCTAAAACGGTTTAGATTTCGAAAAGTGCTGATTTGAGCAAATTTAGTCAAAATTTACGAAATTTTTTACGTTAAGA
The DNA here is from genome assembly GCA_030248225.1 of Trileptium ribeirensis. Lineage (NCBI taxonomy): Eukaryota > Metazoa > Nematoda > Enoplea > Enoplida > Thoracostomopsidae > Trileptium > Trileptium ribeirensis. The sequence goes on from JASANE010006937.1 coordinate 5,662, forward strand.
TGGAATTTTAGGACATGATTAAATTTTATGTCATTTGGGGATGTTTTTACCCAGCGAAAACAAAAAATTTTACCAAGAGGCGATAAACTGGGGGAACCCGAAAGTTTGCCAGAGAAACTCGAACCTTGGAGCACCTGGTTTTTGCCAGCGGGCACTTGAAAATGCCAGGGGGCCCTCAATTTGGAGAGTCCAGTATTTGCGATTTCCGCACAGAATGAACATGGTCCCCAAGGAAATCCTCTATTATTTTTGCTATAATATAACAGAATTTGCCTGACATTTGACCATTTTTTGTCCATTCGTGATGCTAAATGGATTAATTATTGTACTGCGACATATGATTTTGGCATATTGTTTGGATCACGTGACCTGTGCAAAGCTCTCCGATATGTCGAAATTTCAATTTTTAAGCGTACTTTTTGCATATTTTAACCAATTTTTTCTATGAGTACACATATACTTTGCTATGGTAATATTAGGAGTTGTAACTGTCTTATTAAATCACCCCGAGGTTAGTAACAAGTCGTTCCCACCACTTATTTTGTTTTTGTGTATTTTTATAAGTTTTGAAGCAATATCAAATACAGGGGATTTTATGAAGCGAGTGGTGGCGAACATGGGAAATTTTGGCGACTTTGGTGGGGAATCTCGCCGAGTGTGCAGAACTTCTATCACCCCATAACGGAAAAGCAAGATATTGCATGTCAATGCCGATATACAAAACCTTCAAGTATTCCATATCGTCTGGCAATATAATTTTCCTTGCTAAATGTGGGTCAATTTTTCGCAATCTTCTACTTTGGGCTGAGATTACCAAAGTTCTGGTGGTAACATCCGACCTACTATCGTATCTTCTTCAATAGGGCACACTACAGCATTGATATCACATTTAAACATGTTGCATTTGATTAAAATAAAAAGGTTTTTATTATACCCAAAGTCTCCAAAGTCGTAATATTAATATTAAACAGTAACGTTTTGTCTATTTTAACCGAACAAATTTAACAGATATGATTTAAAAATGAATAACTATACGGAAAGTGTCCAAATTTTTTATTCACTCTGGTGGACTGCAAAACCTAATCCTAAAAAAGCTAGAAAATTCAGATTACGCTACCAGTAAGATTTATTTACTGAAACAGAGCAAGCGGGGTTTTCTAATAACGCACAACTGTGCAGCTATTGCGTTTTGTCCGCCCATAGTACCCATACTTCTTCACGTGATTGATTTATTTTCGAGGTTTTAACGAAATGCAGTTGTACGCATATTTCTGTTTATACTGTCCAATGATTTATTACCCAAATCCCAACAAAACCCACACGAGTTGAAAACTTGATTACGGTCACTCGGTATTCGCCACTATTTTAGGTTATAAATGTTGCTATAAGCATATAATTACGTTATGAAAACTTACACACATCTTGACCGTCGTATTTTCAAAAAAGAGCAGTCGTTTTCTTGCAATGAGCCATATTTTAAAAATACCCCAAAATGACAAATTTCCAAAATTTTAACAAGGTTTCTTGTCTGTTGAAGGTACCGATAGGCTTATAGCGTTATTTATTCCGATAAATAAATCTGGATTCATTGTTCTAAACCGGTCTGACTTTAATCTCGTGCAACAAAATAAGGGGCTAAAATGTTAAATGTTAGGTTAGAAACAGTCAACTATCACCAGATTTTTCATTTAGTTATACGCAAAGAATAGCAGTAATTTTAAGACTTCTATGGGGTCACGAGCTCCGTTTGGAACCTTACAAAAGTCATTGTGCAGACAAGCCACGGTCGATCCGTTTCCTCACGACGCACCAATAACCGGTTGTAATTACTGACTACCGAATTAAAATTCCACATTATGTATGATTACACCAGGAATTAGAAAAGCAATGGGACACAGAGCGATATTTCATACTATATCATGAGTAAAAATGTAAAACAACTATTATCATCAGTTTCGTTAATGGATTGGCACGCAGATCACCAATAGAAACTCTGAAATTACTATGCTATGACACAAAATTGAACTTAATAAACGCCTTCACAGCGAAGACTATAACGTCACAGCGAATAATTGGTAATTCTTGTAGTTTCAAAACAACATCAATTCTTTGTTTCTGTCCAATAATCAGAAACGCGAAAACAGAGCGTCTAACCGATTAAATATCATACTGCATAAATCACACAGTCAAAGTAATAAAAAGTACTACGCTAATTTTACGATTAAAAACTAGGGTGTGATGATTTAATTCAATCTTATACATCATTTGAAAGAGGCTATGACAGGAACAACAGTTGTCGGAGAAGAATAATTCGATTGCTGTCAGAAAACTATGCAGAAGAACGAAGGAACCCAATAAATAATGTTATACAGTAATAAACTCCAGCTGTAACAAGACAAGAAAAAATTTGTTACAGTTCTGTTGGGAAATATATTTCGAGTGTTTGATATTATATGCTCGAATCTTGACTGAAATTGCCGTAGTTCAGATCTTACGAAACTCGTATAGCCTTTTCAAAACGCTGTTTCCACCCAACCCTGCTGCGTTAGTGATGACAATATTAACATACGATGCAGAGCTACATAGATAAAGAATTCTTCTACAAAATTAGAGCAATAAAACCCATATAACTTGAAAGATTGTGGAGATATTGGCGTTTCCGTGTATTTGCAGTCCCATGGGCCCATTCAAAACCCACCCTACAGCATAAATAATGACAATAAGAACATACTGTTCGCAAGGCTGAATTATCGCTCTACAAAATGAACCCAGTTTGACTAAGATATCATGCACCAGTTGTCGATAAACAGTAAATAACGTGATTTTTCGGTCCTCCCCCTTTCGGTACCCGACCCGAGCCCCGTGTCATCCTAAAAACCCCAATAACAAACATTGTCGAATTTCACCACTATACGGCTAATCGGAATTGCCAATTCGCTCGTTTCGCTTACTACACTCAGAATTCAAATATATGGATAACTTATTTATGAGAAACCTGAGTTTTGAAAAACACAAGACAACTATCACAACCACTAACTGGCTCCAATAAACATACTTTAAATGTATCACTGTTATATGTCTGAAGGCGATAAAACGCAACAAACGCATCGATTAGCACCTCGAGCTCAGTATTGCCGACATAAGTACGGAAAAGAGGCTTCGTCAAATTGAACAAATGAAGCTAAAAATGACACAACTGCAATATAAAAGCCCATATACTTAAATTTCGTTGTCGATCTTGAAAAAATCAAGCTTCTTTTGGATGAACTATGATTTATACTTACAAACTAGGATGTTTGAAGTACTGATTCAAGCGCAATCGAGTATCCATATCCCAATCCATAACCTAAAGACTATTTAAATATTAGTTTTCAAGTCCATTGATACTCTTCTGGATTTTCCGCGGAGGGGGTTACCACCAGTTCATTCACATAGGTAAATCTTGGCAACCTCCCAGTTCATGTCCTCAAGGTACTTTTTTCCACGCTAAAAATTACCAAATTTTGTCTGCTTCGCTAAAAGTATGCAAATTTTTCACTATTTCGGCTAAAAATTTCCCAAATTTAATCCTGTGGGGTTAAAAATCATTAAATCTTCCACTTTTTAAGTAAGAATAATTATAATCAGTTGTCAAATTAGACATTTTTGATGTTTTCTGCTTGTCACAGTACTTTATTGTTAGAAGTTCAACATGGGATGGACCATCAGATAATCTGGGGTCCAGGTCGGTTCAGTAAGGTATAATTTCGGAAGTTTGGAGAGTCCAGACTGTGATACTGATACTATAGATAATGAAAATGCTGCTGAGATAATTCAACTGCGTTGCACATAGTTAAGTTAGTCATCTTGATTTTTACAGCTTAGGTAATACGTGCGATACTGCAATAATATTATGTTTCGCAGGCAGATTTTATAATATCTCATAGCTCTCCATTGGTATAGCTGGCTAGTGCAAAGTGGAAGGGGGCAGGGTGGGGACGGCATTTTCGGCTGACCCCCGGCAAAATTTCGAGCACCCTCCGTATCAAAGCCACCTGCTGAGAAAATAAACGTCTAAACGCGATAAAATCCGGCAAAAGAATTGCCCCCCCCGGCTAAGTCCGGCACCCCCCGGCAGGTGAACCGGGGGTTCCCCACTATAATTTCCGAGGTCTGGACTTGTCAATATAGCGCGCATTCAATTAATGTTATATAATGTATGGCACAGTAATAAGGACAAACCACAGCTCTAAGGCGATTTTGGAACCGCGTAACTACTATGTCTGACATAATACTCTAAAGGTAATTCATTGAACGTCACTGTGGTTAACATTTTTAAAACTTGCAATTGAGATGATAAATTTATGAATGAAAACTGAAATAAGACCAAAAAATGCAGTAATACCATAAAGCGGTCGAGAGCACGAAATTACAATCATAATTGTAACAACCAGGCTTTCTAATGAGAGATAAATCCACTCAACTACGCCAAACTTTCCATAGTTTTCTAGTTTATTTTTAGGTTTAGAAAATATATCAGAGCAGTTTTTCGAATGAAACATAACACAGCACAACATTTATAACACTGAAGCTGCAGTTATTGATTGCTCTGTATCAAAGCAACGCGGTCAGGCTTGAAAACAACATCAGCAGTACAATACTGTGGGTGGCAAAAGAAGGAGAGCAAACAAACTTATTATGCACTAACTTTCAAGCTACAAGATCGAATGGTATTATTTTTCTTTACTTCAACTATATAGCTCCAAAACATTTAGTTCAGCTAACATATATTCACAATCCAGCTCCAAAATCAACATACAATAAACTGTACATACGCCGCAAACAGTCCAATTTAAGCAATTTTAAATATAATTAGTGTCACAACGTAATACAATTGTATGTACCTTAACAGGTTCTATAATAGTGCGCACGAGGGTGAAAAATACGTTATCGGAATCCTGGTTGCTGATATACGTTGCGGCTTTACACAGTTTGACGCCAGCGATACACGCAGCCATTAATATTCCAGACTTGCTTGTGGTATGATGATAGTTACTACCGCAAAGAACTTTACGAATTGAGTCGAAATATATTTTCTGAAATGAAATATTTACATTTTACTACAATCCTTCAGTCGTTAACTTGCTAAATGTAGGAAAACGTTATGTCACTGTTAACAGCTAAATCGTAAATACCTTAAAATTTTATTTGGACAGGAACTCAAAAACTCCATTTACTTAATTGCTGGCTTTGAAGTGGCCCGTAAAATAAACCTGGCTCTACAAGTTCGGTCTCTAAAGTTATTATGTGCTTCCAGGATTTGTCCGTTTTACAAATAGCTGAGATACTACTATTTTGATTGAAAAAACACAACCGACCGATGTATTAAAGAGAAGTCATGCTGAAATCATACCGCACCGATGACGCATTTTCCTGATTACTTACCACTGTTATAATACTTCAAAAGTTGTACTGTTTGCGTTCCATAAAATATGTTTATGATAATGTATACTGGCGATTTTTCATTTCCGTCAGTTAACCCGGACCCGCATTTGAATGTGCATTCAAGTTAAATACTTGGCCACTCCAGCAGGCGCCCCACCTCAACGTGACAGACAGAGAACAACTCTTTGAGTTTTATTAATACCCACCATATAGGCTTCCAGAAGTGGAGTGCTTTGGATCCGCGTTCATTCTCGGTGGAATTTGTCAAAGTGGGGAATAAATTTTGCTTAAAAATATAATCCAAAACAGTTTTATTTCGTATAAATATTTTCAGTCTACAGAACGATGTTTTAGCATTATAAATAGTGGTAATTAATGTTAAAAAACATTTTGCATACAAAACATAGACACAAAAAAATTTTGAATTTGGTTGAACATGGTGGTTTCGACAGATCGGGGAGCGAACATGGTGGACAATCTCACTAATTAAGTGACAATTAACTAACAATTTCCGTACTCAATGTAATGTAAAAAAAGAAAACGACGAAATTTTAAAACACCTATGTATATTGCAATGGCATGACAAACAAGATTCCGGTGCTCAGCGGCCCAGTAAATGGTCCCACAAAAAATGACGTTCAGCAAGGTTGTGGAACTCGAGCTCACTCCGTTTTTCGATGCCCATTAAGAGAGATGTAGTCAACGAAACAGTGGTAACCGTATAACCAACATTTTGCAAAGAACCCTTAAAGATCAGTTATTGGCTTTTACGACCCGGAAGATGGCGTAGGAGTTATTAACCGTCAATTAAGGAACACATCAACTTGAATAGAATCAGAAAAATGTTGCCGAAGATACAGAAATCCGACGATAAATTATAAGTATACACCGACATGCAAAAACAAATTTTCATGATTTTTTGTTCCAAGGCCTTCTGTTGAAGTTCCAGTTGCTAGCAAGGTTCCAATAAACAGGCTGCGGTGAGTATTTTTACGATACATCACTAATCCTAATTTAAGAATATTTACAGTGATAGCAAACTGTATGTTTGCGCAATACGATGGCACCGCGTAATCATTAATAAAAAAGTGTGGAGTACAAATCCCATAATACCAAGTATAAACAGACATAGAAATTTCAAAATCAACGTTTCCCCCACTCATTTTACACATAGAAATTTTGTCGCTTCCAAATACATTACATATCGTAATAACAAATAACATATTATCAAACACAAAAAAAACTATTCGTACCTTTCTTTGGTGCCGAGGCGAGCAAGGCGCTCCAGCTCCCGCATTCGCAATTTCTTCCAAAACCTTCTGAAAATTGCTATTAAAAATAAATTATTTAAATCAAATCTTTTTAGTAGTCTCGAGGATCACAGACAAAATAGCACTACAACTAGTTTTATCTCTATGGTGGAGAATTCAGAGAATTTAATTGTAATTTATACCCGTTTGTTGCGTATAGGGTCTCACAAGCTCATTTAAAACCCCTTTTTAACACAACATTGCAGTGAAAATAACGCAGTAGATATGGACGATGTAACTATGATAAATAGATGCTGAACTGCTGTTAAAAATAAGTTCACTGTCGTAGATATCGCTGGAACGGTTGCAGAGATATTGCCATTTTGGTGCATTTTGGGCCGCAAGAAAGCATTTGAAACCACACTTTAACAAAACCGTGCAGCGTACATGACAATCGCAGTACACAATTTACAACTATACAAGACTAATACTGTTCAATATAAGTGCAACGTCATCAATACCGCGTGAGCGGTTACTTGGATATTTTAGTTTTCGTGCATTTTGGGCCACGGGATAATTTAAAACCCATTATGAGCCAACATTGCATGAACGAAATTACAATAGTAAGAGACCATAAACAAGTGCACAGCGACTCAATTGCACTACAAAAAGAACCCAATGTCACCCGTATAAGCGGAGGGGTTATAACGATATTACTGCTTTGGTGTGTTTTGTTTTATGTCTCATGCGCCCATTCAAAGAACCATTATGACTCAAGATTTCTACGTAAATAATCTGTACAGAACCATCTGTAAACGCGCGAAATCAGCTTTCAAACGTTTCCGACGCATTACCTGAGCTCTAGAAGTTCATCTCCTCCCGTGATGTGTTACCTTTCAGTTATCAATGGTGGACGATAAGCAAACAGACAACATCGGTTACATATCGCAAACGTTTCATGGTCATCAGTGTACTTCCTACTGTGGCGACAAAGGTAAAAACTTACGAAAAATATAATCATGACAAAGAGCACTCATTTTACGAATAAGCTGAGATGAACTTCCACGTAAGTAATATAACTAAATTTTCAATAGTACTAAACATTATTATCAATTACCGGACACATTATGAGCAACATCATTTGAAGCGGTAAGATATATGCTTTCTTCTTGCTAGACTCTGATGCCAATACATCAAGTTGCTCGAATAGTTTGTCGCAACATTCTGCAAAGAAGTCATTTCGTACAAAACCATATTTCAACACAACTCACCCAAATTACGAAACCTACACTTACTGCAATTTTAATCGCTATTATTTGACGATTGGCTCGAACTTTGGGGTGATACAGATTTTTCAATTCAGAACTTGACGTTTTTCGCTCTTTCAGAAACAAAATCAGTTTTAATATTACTGCAAGGAAATTGTCATAGCACCCAACAGCAATGGGTAAGGATTGGAGCACCTATTTGGACGATGCATATACTGATTTTACTCGTCAACTACGACCCTGCCTATAAAGCAAAAATTGTCTATTCGGTCTTCGAAATGTTTCAGTCTACAACAAAGTTCTTGTCTCGTGTCCACTACACAATTTATCTAAAAATGTATTTCAATGGCAAATATACTATATCACATAGATTGAAGCTATAAACAATGCTCGCTCGACAGAGACTGGGCAGTGCTGCGCGGTGCGGGAACTGCTTCAGCCCTGATGCTACGAAGAGATCCGATTTAAATTTTTGGACAGAATTTGTGGAGCTGGAAAACAATTTACGTCTGCGTAGGACTTTTAAGGCAATTTTGACAGAAGCTTTACGGCACAACACATACTGACAAGCTTTCATTACATACAGTCCCGACCAAAATAAGTTCAATCATAAGCAATCGCAATCGATATAAATTTCGTTTCATCGGAATCGATCAAAATTTTGTTTAATCGAAAATAATGTAAATTTTATAAGTTTGAAATTTATGTATTCGTGCTTAAATCCCAAAAATTCCATATCTATCGAAACTTCACTTAATCAAAATTAATCGCAAGTTCGTTTAGTCCAAAATTTCATTTAATCAACATCGATCGAAATTACCATTGATAATTTTGTAATTATTTCTGGCCGCGAGTGCATTAGAAACTCAGTAATACAAACAGGACGAACCCCAATATCAACTATTCCCTGAAATATATAAATTATCATCCACTTTAAGTCCGAAAGGTGAAGAGAAAAATTCCCCACAAAATTTGTGGGTGTAAAAATACAACCCGCAAACTTGAATATTAGTGGGTGCTGCAAATTCGATACACCGGTAACGTTCAGGGTGCTCATAGTAATACACAATGATTATTATAACCAGTAATTTAAAACTTTGTGGGTACTAATAAATTGCACACCCTGTAATTTTGCAAATGAAATTAAAACCCAGCAATTTTAATTTTTTATGAGACAAATTTTAACTGCGTCCTTCAGTTTTAAAGTGGACGATCTATTACACCTATATATGTAACGGACGTTACGTTGCTGCATTACGCACTTCCAAAACGTAATGCCCATACGACCCCGGCTATCGTAACCTCGCGGGCCACCTAATGGGTTCAATTTTTTTCCTTTTTTCAGGTCAGTCCCACGAAACTACGGAGCTTAGCAAGCCACAGGAGCGCTTCACAGGATGTGTTCTGATCCTGCCGGAAAAGGTTGCGTACGTAGCCTAAGCGTCACTACCTTTGAGGCCCTTGGGAGGTTGGCTTCGTCACCCGCCTCAGGCCAAAGACACCATACCACTATTCCCTATCATCGTTCTACTTGGAAGTGTGTTTTAAGTAAAATTTTCTTTTCGACTTTCCTGAACGATTTATAATTTGTTTAGCCAGTGGCCCCACTAGGGTACGACAAATCCCTAGACGTTTAACGTCGGATTGTGGTTTAATGTTCAGCGAAAGTTTTGAGCCCGGACAAATTTACCTGGTTGGTCGCACGAGTCGTACTCACACAATAATACAATACAAGAAGGAATCAGCAATTCACGCTAAGGTTTGCTTCTTCCGAGTGTGTGTTAAATCTGAACACGGGTCGTCGATAGGGATGGCGGATTTCAAACCCCTTCAGCACTTGTATCGCTACCATTGGCCAGTACAACACGGGAACAAGATTGGGTTTGATTGAGTATTTATTGACAAGCCAAAATCATATATACGGACATGAGCATACTGTAAGGGAAAAATACAACAGATACCATGCCAATGGGACGGTACGCTATCGGCTTAGCAGTGATATGGGGTGGTCAGTCGGAGTCGTCGCCTTTTTCATGGGACATCCACAGCTGATTGGCTCGAGTCACGGCGTGAACTACTAAGCCTTGTTAAAGACAGCTGCGCTTACCTTACTCGAGAACGGGAAGAACAATATGAAACACATTGTCACGAGGTCAGTCAGTAATCGAGGCGCCATTAGAGTAACTACGACTGCTGAGGAACTCCGGTGAAACAATAGGCTCAAATAAAGCTAAAGGCGGCAAAATATAATGGGCAGATTCGGAAATATCGGTCAAAGCGTACACAATAGGGAACATGGGCTTTTGATCTTGCTCATCCTAATCAACACGGCTATAGTACACGATAGATAAATATGGTAAAAACGATAAACGGGATAAAATACGGCAAGTTATAATAAATCAACAATGGTTACAATATTGAGCGATTATTACGAGTGCAAGTTGGTAAGTTCACGATGGGTACGACTCCTAAGTTCAAGTGCGACAACGGTGCAACGTTACTTTTTCTTTCCTACTGTAACCGCGGGTACAACAAATACTCCTTAGTAAGGGATGCTACAGGCTAATCGTGACTCCAGGTTACTACGAAATTGTCCTCCAAAAACAGGAGCAAAGGTGCAGGATTTTGAGCTTACATCGATACTCATTTGCAACCTAAATAAATACGAAAAGCGGACTTTTCCTTATCCATGATCATGACCAAGAATAGATTCTTAATGGGCGGGGTGAGATTTCTTCTAAGCGGCTTAGGGGTCCCGGTAGAAAGAGATTGCGAGCGAATTTTTCCAACTTTTCAGGTTTCATTAACACAAAATTTTCACTAAAAGTTAACATGTGTTGTGCACATTAATTGTACTTTACCAACACTAGGAATTTTGATACCTTACTTTGACGGCCAAAGTTATACCTTTCGAAAAGACGCTGGATCGAGCCGGATCCAGGGAAAAGTACTAAATCGTCGGTTCAGCGTCTAAAATGGGGTTCGCTCAGGACCATCATTCCCACTTGGCTCGATGGAACAATACTCTACGTTTTTACCACTAATTTATGGCTACATCACATGTAGTAAAGAAAAGAATCCCTAAATCTCAAAATCTGGAATGCTAATTCGGGCATTCAACATCCTAACACGACTTGGACGGGTGATATTTGTTTCGGTTACTTCGTAACTTTATCCAGCCTAATAAGGGATTCCAAAAGGACTCTTCCTACACTTACACTTACGGAAGGGTCGAAGGCTTTTCCTGCACCTTCGATTTTCATTACTTAAAACTGTCGCACAAACATAACTCGGTGTTCGTATGCGATTTGACTAATTTGGTGCGGCTTGAAGGGTTCTCGAGTATTTTAAATACAAATTTTATGGTTCAGCTTTGACAAAGGAATCAATATGGCTAACTACTCGTCGCAGAAAGGCTGTGAACGGGTTGACAAAAATTAGGTAAACTTCCTGATTCGTCCTATGTTTAATTTCCTAATCTAGAGAGATAAATACTCGCTTGAGCTCTAGTCAAAGCGAGTAAAGCTACGCTGGAGCGAGCGATTGTGCCACTGCTGAAGCAATGAACCGCTCCGGGGTATTCCTACGTTCCTCAAGCTCGAGCCGGCTGAAATGTATAGTTCGGTCAACTGATTTCTTATTTATTTATACGTCTTACTCGGTATCCTAAAAGAGAATCCTTATGCTTTCTTGGTAAATTGTTCTTCACCGCTACGACGCGACAGTACTAGTATGGGACGAGGGACGCGCTCATGGAGGTCCCTAATTCATGATACAAGAAGCAAATCCTATGCATCGACTTGATCTATATAAATGGTGTGACTACCTACTACGATTGTACAAAATTTGTTTTGCCAACTTCGGGGCATAGGGGCAGGGGTTAAGCTCGTATCCAGCTCAATAACAAGTTATTTCGCAATAAACCTATATGTAGCGATGCATTGTAGGTCAGAACTACATAAACTTTTGCTGTTTCGACCTCAAAACGGCCCCCTAAAAGAGCACAATTATTACTAAAATTTATTTGGCGTTTCTAATGATTCCTACTTGACGAATCGGGTCCGTAAATGGCAGATCCAGTAGTTGGTACAACCTTAACAAATTTACCTATTAAATTTCACTCGGTTCGTATCGCTAAATTACTCGGTTCTCTTGATTTCGACCCAGATTCTTAGTCTAACTCGTAAGGGCTGGGATAAACCGATAATTTTGAATTTCTCGCTGATTTGCCAGCCTTTCTCTGTGAAATGTTGCACAGGGGCTGGGTTCCACCTAAATTTTCACTTTACTAGGATCGGGTCAGCAATCCTCACAAAAACTGATCCGTCGGGCCGGGACCCGATATACCCGATATCGCATCTAGCCGCGGCTAACCCTTATAGGGCCGCCGGGTTTATCATTCCGACTCGATAATGTCTATTGTATAGTTTTAACGTTGCCTCGGTAGCGGGCATTTCTACGAAAAAACGGACAAAGTTTCAACACAATTCCTGGAGGCGATTTTAAAATATTCCAAATTAACTTTGTTGGTGAGAACAAGCCCCTTCAGGGTCATCGGGTTTATGATTCCGACGTGATATTTAAAGCTTTTATGAATTAAATCAACAGCTGGGATCCTTACAGAAGTCCGGGTAAAATTTCAGCCGAATCCCTGGAGTAATTCTCGAGAAACAGTAAGTTTTCACTCAGAGCGCGCTATCTCACTCTTATGACACTAGATTAACAAATTCGATTGCGGGTCAGTTACAGCTTAGGCTCGGTTTTAGAAGCATCGGTTGCTACTAACATCCTAACAAAATCTCAACACAACTGCTGGAAGAAACGGTGTGCCAGGAAAATTTTATAACTCCCAAGTAACTATAAATAATTATTCCGATAACAATCTTGCCATGTTGTCTCCTCATAAATTTTTTCTAACAGTGCGGCTTAATCAAATTGAAATCCAATAAACAGGGCCAAGGATGGTACAACGTTATATTCCAGCTACTCATGTGGAGATGTTTTATTTAACCTCCGTCGGCTCAGAAGTCGTATCTCGACTCAGGGAAACATGTAAAAATAAGTCAATACGCAGTGACGCGTTTTCTTGTGCCTTAACTCAACGACCGAAGGAGGTTCAGCTTGACTTCGACTATTTAACTAAATCGTGTGGGTGTATGGCTATAGATTTCGAGACAAGCTAGGGCGGGCAAGACTACCATGTAAACAAAAGTACGCACAGGGGAGGCTAAATGTTATACGCGGGTGTTCATCGAAACGGTATTCAATCCTACGGGCTAGCTATCGAGTTTTGGGTCTCTCTAACCTATCGTCAAAGACACTCAATTACTCTACTCCGCCTCCCTGTCCACACTTACATATTCAAATCCGATCAGTGGACGTCCATCGCTTCTCCATAAACTCACAAAACCAAAACGAAACGCCAAAGAGTAAGAAATAGCCAGTAAACTAAAGCCATAAGTACTGAAAAGCGACAGAACCGGTCTACAAACCGACCGTACTCTGTGCTGCCGAAGTCAGACTGAACGCTGTAGAGCTCAAGTGGCTCTGCTTAAATAGTGTCATTTTCCAGTAATAAATTTGATTTACTGGTCATTATAATTTTACTAAAAGTGCTTGGTCAGTACTTTTGGGATGATTTGACCCCCGACTTTTAAGCTGAAGAGTAAACTTTCTTATCGGGACAAATTTTGGACCATTTTAATGTCCAAATTCTATACAATTAAATTGAATTACGACCATTTTATATAAAACTCTCATAAACTTAATATAAAGTTTCTAGGAACTACTTGTTTAAACTATAAATATAACAACAAGGATTCACTGCGGAATCCATAGCGCGTCCTTTATTTCATTTCGGTCCAAGATGCGACCGTTATCTTATGGGTAAACTAAACTTCCATCCTTAATATGGCATTTGTATTACTTTATAATTTGAATTTTCAAATTTACTTTTATATATACTATTAGTATCATATTTACTCAAGCAAGTGTGGATCTGTTAAGCTACACACTTTGATATCAAACTTGTATCAACTGGGTAGCAAATGTGTATTAAGCTTGAAAGGTCAAGCTTATTTGTTTAAGAACGTCGATACTTGGCTCGTCCTGACAACTTTTACATAAATTTCAAACTTTATATTAAATTCATCTCGACATTATGTAAAGCTTGCTATCCAATTCAAGTTTCGCCTTGTTTACTCAACAAGAAGTGCCAGCTACTATGAAGTATCAGCACGTACGGACGACTTACTGCCACTCTTATATAAAATTAATATTAGCTTCGTATTACATTTGTATAAATATATATTTATTTGGTGTAACTATATATATCAACAAATATGCTCATACACTTGGGATCGGCGTTAGAAGAAAGAGACACGGCTTGTGTAAACAAACAAGGGCAAAAAAGGCGAAAAGGGGTATCATTCCCTCAATAATGGCCAAAATGCCAGGCCGGCCTCGGATTCGTACTCAGCGTGTCTGTCTAAGCATTTTGATGTGCAACAGGTCCATTTTTAGACAACTAAAGGGGAAGGTGGGCTCTCGGGCGAGCCCATCGGTGATTTTATAAATGATTAAGTGCTTTACGCGGCTTCCACGAGTTTGGGTTACCTTTCTATGGGGTGTTAAGTATATATTTGTATCGGATTAGACGAGAGGAATTCAATGATGGGTTACACGCCTATCGAAGCATGATTTCTGCGATTATCACGAGAAATTGTACCCAAAAGTGGGAACCTAACGGTGCTATTTATATATTTTCGTGTCAATCATTGGTTAAATTATTTGATTATATGTGATTTATTTTCTATACGTACATGGTTATTTACTAATAAGTCCCTGGATCCTAATCGGATATCCACGGGTCCGGTATCGTTTTAAAGACCGTGAAATACTCTATCGAAAACGTTCAGCTCTTAAATTCCGATTTGTTCAATGGTCCGGAGTTATGGGTCGGAGCCGCAACCCTCAATTCCGAGTACTCAGAATTGACATGTTAAAACTCGCTTTATTTTGATAAAGTTTCCAGTGTCAATGAAAATATTGAACACTCGAGGAAATAATATTTTATATCTTGCACTTATCTCTTTCAGTAATTTTGCTCCTTTGCGCTTCGCTATAGGGCGAACAACCATCTTTTTTGTGGCCCTCATTCGTGAGGACGATCGCGACAAGTTTCCGTCGCACCCAATCTTTTCTACTAAAGAGCGTAGTAAATTTTGCGGTCCTACCACGCGGGGTAGGGCTGTTCTTACACATATCGGGGCGTTCGTGGAGTCGTACCATCCTACTTATTCGCGGGGCGGGTATGGCAAGAGCTCGCCAAACCCTAAATTTCCTACCTATAAACACTACATTTTCATGCGTAAAATCTTTAACTTTTCTCTAAAAATTCGACCTAATCAAAAATGAGTTACTCACGGACATATGTACCTCAACAATTACAATTACCAAGGGTACAACAAAGTATGGCGATTATCACACAAACGGAACAAGATTACAACGAAATTGCATACGGATGGGCGCTTTTATGGCCATAATAAAGACGAAATCAGTATAAATACGGTACAATGAATGGATATACAGTTACTGCAACAAACCTGATATACCTAATCAACATACTCAAATTATCAATTCAAATATATATATTCGAGGATAATGGTACTAATAGGTTCACAACAATCGATAAATTCATGTTACACAATATATACTAATCATACCAATAGGGCCTTGATGGCAAAACGACCAACAACGAAATAACAATTGTATTCAAATCAAATGTGTCAGTGAGTGCCTTTATGGCTATACAAACGGTATATAATACGACAAACATCAGTGATGATAATACAGCAATGATCCATTTCTGAAATACTAATGATATCGGTACGGATCATGAAAATGTCATTGGTGCAGACCGAAGTGTCAAAAATACATAGTTACGTAACGAAACTATTGGGCCTAGTGATTCCTGATTTGCTCTGTATATAGTGATTATCAAATCTGTTCCAATTACATTACATATACGGCAGGGAGTAACCGGAATTCCGGTTCCGGCGAAAATCGTGTTCCGGTTGCGGTTCCGGCAAAGGGCAAAAACCATACCGGAACCAGAATTCCGGTTTAAAAATTTTGTTTGAAATTTTCCACGTTTTTTGCTTCATCCTGTAATCTAAACATATGTAATATATATTATACAATGATCAAGCTCCAATACAACCAAGCAAAATAAAAGATTAACTAACAAAATTTGCCGTGTGAAACGTAAGTAGGGCACATAATTTGAGCAGGAATTTTTCATAATAACCTGCAGGAGTTTGTTAAATCAAAGCCAGGTCGATGTTTGTAGCAGCTATTTTACACATCCAGAAGTCTGTGGGATACGTTTGAATTAAACCGGTCCAACTCGGTAACAGAGTGTGGCTTACGCAGACGTACTTAATGTATGCTTGGCTAACATAAATTGCGTCAAGCACCCGCCAGTGCGCATGTAAACTTGGTAAATCAGTCTAAATTGAAGTAAACTAACGTTATCTGCAACGCAGCTGGAAACTGCTTTGTTGGGAATGAACTGTGTTTATTGAAACTGTGCGAGCAGCATCACAGTGTGTCTCATTTATAGCATTCTGATTAGAAAGTTATCATCATTATGATATAATTGACGGGCGCTGTTTGTCCAACGCTAGCGTAAACAGTGTCTCTGACCATTGATCAGAAAATTACCTTCTATATAATATTATTTTCACTTAGAATCATATAAACCAATAATTTTAAGTTTCCTACAGAAGAACATGCAACAAACGTATGTGTACTAAAGGGAGGCGACTGGAGATAGAATCACAAGACTAGAATCATATAAACTAATAATTTTAAGTTTCCTACAGAAGAACATGCAACAAACGTATGTGTAGTAAAGGGTAAAGTAAAGGGTATGTAAAGTAAAGGGAGGCGACTGGAGACAGAGCGAAAGTCTGTATTCTACGCAATGGTGTGTAGTGGAAGATATTTTTTGCTCTGAATGTCCAAAAACCGACATATTTGATCGATAAATAAACATTATTAGCTTCCTCAGTCTCTTTAAAGTTTCAGAAAGGCAATAATACCATCGCAATACATTAAGTTTAATGTAAAAGTTATTTTTAATGAATTTTAAATCCACTATACCTTCATTTCTTCCATCATCTGTTTTACTATATGTAAATTTCGAAGACCAGGTTCCGGTTCCGGATCCTGTTTAAATGAACGGTTCCGGTTGTTGGTTCCGGTTATTCCCCTGCCGACGGGTAAAAGGCTTCGGTTTCGTGCAACCATAGTTACTGTGGTTCCAACTTTGGGAGAGATCCATAACCGAATGCACAAATGTTGACCACTAGTATGTGGCCAGGACTAACCTATCTCGTAACGATCCAGCATGGATCTGTTACATATAATTCAAACATTCAAGATTCAACAATTACAACAATGTCAACCAAGGTTTAACCTGAATTTACTTTTCCATTTAGCGCAAATTGTGCCCGAAAACTTATGAAACAGACCCACGGGTTAGATAAAATTGGGTTAAATTAGGGCCTTATAAATCTACAAGTTGACAAAATGCCAAAATTTAGTGCTATTGCATGCGAAGTGTTAGAATTAGTGTTCCAGGGTGGATCAAAACTCAGACCTAAAACAGAAAACTCCACGGAATAAAATTAGCATACCTCAACGTGTTTTACTTTTGCGAGTAGTTTCTTTAAAAGTAGAGACGAAAAAATGAGAAAAGCCATTAAAAAGTAAAGACGAAAAAACCACAACTTAGGAAGTCATTTAGAATCCTGTTTGTATTCACCTTACTCGGGTTCGAGTCAGTGATGGTTTGAGGCCCCTGTAAACACAACGCCGTAAGAAATACATTTTGATGTCATTAATTACTGAAAATCAATTGCTATAACATGATTCGGGCGATACTAAAGATTTGGGCGAGATTATCAGATCATATGCAACCAATCCGTTATACCGCGGAAAAATTCGCCACAGTTACTGCAACGTAAATATATCTGATAATAATTACAATCGTTTAACTTCAAGTTAATATATGAATATGTTTTCAGATACAGCATTCCAGTTATCCAAGTTCTACATTGCCTTAATTTTAGTGCTAATTCAAATGAAAAAATACTTTATAGATTCGTAGGATCGCATCTCAAGACACAGCGTATCCAAGACGCTTTTACAGAAAACAGGGATACTATTTAGGTGTCATGATTTCCTTTCGATCATAAATTCAGCAAGTACAGTTCGATAACAACTTTTTAATCTCTACTTCGAATAAACATCATTATGTATTCTTATAATTCAGATTATACACCTTATTAATATAATCTCGCTTTGGATTTATACAAATGCTTTGCCACAACCATACGTGTCATCTGTTTAAACAGAACATCTCCGAAACTATGGAGTTTAACTATCACTATAGTCACCACCATCCAGATAACAGCTAATTACAACTGATAACAGTATCTATATGTATAGCAAAGTATATGCATACCAATGTTTTCTATAGAAGTCTATTTTGTGAACAGATGGTTTTGACACATATAAACCAGCGTATAAAACGAACCTTTCGGCTTACTACAAAAAAACACTGCAATCAAGCGGCCAAATTACGAGCAAAAGTCAATTTAAACGAACTATCAAAATAAAATGTCATTTTCAGTTGAAAGAAAAATAAGAAGCGTAAATAATTTCCAACCGGTTAACGAATCGTGTCCAGCTCGTTGTAAGTTTTGAAACTGATCCGGATAGCTGTCCATCCAATTCCAGATTGCCTGACAATAAAACTAAAAAATTCATCAACTTTACATTTTTATAACCCGACTTAAAATCAACAAAGAATGATACCTTCAAACTTATGAGGTCAGTATAAGCGAAAAAAACTTATAAAATATAAAATAATTCTGTTATAATAGAAATCTGTTAAAATGGTGTTGCAAAATTCTTAAAACGTCCCTAAAATGATGTTATAAAAACATAAAATTTTTCGTTTGTACAATAATTAACATATTATTTAAATTCAGTAATATTTTAAATAAATTTATTATTACAAATAAAAGCTAAATAAAACGAAGAGAGCCAACTACATATTTAAAAATTTATTACCTCCTTGTGAAATGCTGAACAACAAATAATACTGTACATGCATCCGTCTCTTAATTCCACCCTGCTATATCTAATGGATCACCACCACTACTGTATACTAGCCGGAAAAACAATCTTTTCATAACAACATATTGAAGTTTGTTAAAAAATATAAAATAATGATTTGCAAAAGAAGAAAATAATTAAATTAAATTAAGTTGAATGCTAAAGATTTTCCAATACATAACGAAATCGTTGTAGTCATAGTAATGAAATAATTTACTGTAATAATATACTACTAAAAGCAATTTTGCTCCACGGCTTTTACAATATATCAATTCGAAGATTTCGTACTCAGCAAGATAGTTATTATTTTAGTCTTCTCCATCAAATTATTACTAATTGCTACACCATTATCCATGTTTATAAAATGCCTTGTCTAAATTTGGGTGCTGACAAAAAGTTTGCCCCTAGAAATGGCTTGGGCTCCCCCCCCTGGCGAATATTCAGCCTCACCCACTCCTCCCCCGGTAAAATCGAATGACTTGAAACAGAAATCTCTTGTGGCCTTTAATAAATTATAAGTATTATTTCGGGACTTTAATTTCGATTAGAGTAAGAAAAAGATTGAAATGGTATTTTTTATCTCAGTAGACACGTTTTGCACTGTTCCTGAGTCCAATTATTTTTGCCGTTAAGAACACTGAACTTTGAACATTTTTAGGCTTTCATATCAAGCAGAAGCCCCAGTTAATGTACCCTGCCATTCATGCGATACAAGATTTCCCCAATCTGTAAGCTAGCTGAAATTTTTATTGTTCGCTTCCGAACAACACACCTTCGTGTATTGAGCACTCATCATATTGACGATCTACTGTGAGGACATAATATCAGTTCGCAAGTAGTACTGATTTAAGATTCGTAGTCACAAATCCGAAATACCTTCTCAAGACTGGTAACCAAGATACCGCAGCCATCTTTCCTAAACGGCTTGTACTGAGCAATATCTAAAACAGTCAATTAAAAACACACAGTGAAATCCTATTACTAAACGTATCTTTTCATATTAGATTAACATGTAACTAAATATCGAGTTCAGTAACGATCATAACTCACTGCTGAAACATAGATACAGTAAAATTTACACCAAAACAGAACACATTTTCGTTAAAATAAAAATCGGTCTTTGGCAAAAATTTTATGTTGGAAAGCGTTAAACGGGCAGACGTCTACAAGTATCTCGCAAGCGATGAAGAAACGGAACGCCTGCGGATTCGCCAAATAGTGGGACGGGGCCCCGGGTATATCGACTTCACCAGGACCCACCCACCCCCCCAGTTCATGCCCCAGATAAATTATGGCTTCGACCGAGTTCATGCTCCTATGGTACTTTTTTTGTGCCGCTGAAAGGCTGACAATTTATATTTGTTTGTCTTAAAAATGATACGAATTTTTCGCTATTCTGGGTAAAAAAATCCCGCAAATTTTTCCTATGCGGTCAAAAATATTTTCCGTTCAATTTTCCGTTCTTCCCTATTAACCATCGAGGACGAAGATGAGTCGTTAAATTACACATATTTGACGTTTTCTGATATTTACAATATTTTATGACTCCCCAAATTGGGAAACCCTAAGATGAAGTGGGGCCGTCACACAGGTTTTTTCAGTTTTCCGGTCCAAAACTAGGAGACCATCCTCCATACCCCAGGTAAAATTTTGCTAGTTTGGAGAAGCCAGCAGTTCGGTAGCAAGTGATGGCGACGATGACCTATGATAAGTTGAAGGTTGAGCTATAATAGTTGAAGGTTGAGCTTCGACCCCATCTTCCGCGTTGAAATGGCAAAAAACTGGTTTTTAAGAGTTCTTGCCAAGTCTGGCCGTGGAGATGCCTGTATTTCACAACCGGATCTCGACACAGAGGCGTCGCATAGAATGTTATTGCGTGTTTATTTTCAAACGAGTGTCTATTTAGTTATCAAGCAGGCTGAATATAATGGCTTTGTTGCACATTCCAACCTGGGTATATTACTGTAAGCATTATTGCAGACTGTTACAGGGGCATTACGGGTGACAGCGGTCCTTCCTAATGAGGCCTTGGGCTGGCGGAGAATCGACTGGGTCATAGTTGGGCTAGCTTCCAAATCACAGCGGGGATAGCGGGTGCGTTCGGGTAGGGGGCGTAGAAGAATTTTCCCATGGGGGAATCAGCCGGTCGACGAGCAGGGGATAAATTTTTGAAACTGTTGTGACTTAATATGAGTCAAACGTTTCTCACGATATTTGCCAATTTCCCCAATTTATGCAAATTTTTCAAAATTTCCACCCAGTTTATGTTCCATGTGCATCGCCGCACGAGAGGACAGGATGTGGAGCCTCGGGGGTATTATGCTACCCCCCGTGGGGATGAGATCAGCGACGCACCGACAGGAGTCCGAAGCTCAGGCAGGGTGTTTTAAATGGACCCTGGGTCCAGCAAACTTTTTTTGGCCAGATCTTAAACACTGGGTGTAAACTTACAATTTTTGGCTCGAGAATTCTACACAATAAAGAAACGTAATTACGAAACGCAATTTGACATTATTACATAATTTATTACAAATATATAAATTATTTTCTGGATGTCCCAAGCCACGATAAACCAGGGCCATTTGTGAAACCAGCAGCAAGCAACTACATACAGATGTAAGCACAAATGGCTGAAAGTCTGCATTTTGTAACAGAATTTATTAGCAGACCCTATGTCTCCGAAACCGAAACTGTCCGGGGTCCAGCGTGGGTCCAGCAAAATTTTTTTGGGTCCACGTAAAAATATTTTGACCCAGACCCACCTCTGGACCCAAAAAAACCTTGCAGGGAGGATAATCCCTCTCTTCCTATGCGCATGTATATTCAGGAGGATAAATTTCCGAAATTTTTTGTGAGTAAAATTTTTTATAATTTTCGCCATTTTCCCCAAGATTTTTGAGCATTTCCTCCAATCTTTGTCCATTTGCACTTGATATTTGCCTAAATTTTCTTTCGGCGTGCGTGACGTTGGGTGAGCCTCAAAGGACATAACGCTCCCTTTCACTGGAATATGAGCATGATTAAAAATTGCCCCGTAAGCATTTAATGTTAAATATACAGCAGTAAAAACGCTTTCAGTAGGATTTCTCTTTCCATTTAGTAGAAATAGTTCACCTTAAGCTTGTTTCGATAAACGCTAAATGGGTGCTTGTGGCAGTTGTTCCATACGGTAAGTGGCTATGTTATGTTCCATTTGAACCCTTTCAGCTTAATACGCATAATAGATTATAGATTGCTAGGAATTGCTCAAACTGAAACATTCATTTTACAAACGGGCAACACAACATACCTAATTCTGAGTATCTTAAGCTTCGCTAACAAATTGCCTAAAAATTACCCAGTATACATTTTGTAATGTGTATACCATAAAGTTAAGTACCATCCCTGAAACGCACACAAGAACTTCGTTCTTGTTACGTAACGAACTGTTTTATGGTTAAATGTGTGGATTGTTATCGCAGTTTCTAGTATTTACAGCGCATGTGTTCAGAGTAATTTTCGTACATAACCCGAGAAATTAATTATCTCCGGTTTTCTGCGGAATAACATATAACTACCGTATGTCTAATAAAACAAGCAGATAGGAAAGAAGTTGCGATTGCTTAGTATAAGTTCCAGCCATGGCGTGGACATTCTGTGTGGCGCAATTTACCTAGAGATGCATAGTGGTGCATAGAAGCATTTGAGTCGTGGTAGACGACCGCAATACCGAACACACGCCATTTCAATACAAAAATTAAGCAATTTTAGCATATTCAGGCTCTTAAAAGTCACACAATACCGTGGCAGTGACAACACAAACACTAAATTCAACGTAGGGATTATTTTTAATGCCTAATATATCTAACCTATGGCACCTTTTTATCTTCCTTCACTTGTTTATCTATATAGAGTTATAAGACCAGATTCCGAATCGAGACTATATTTTGCGAATCTAGTTCGTCAACCCTAAACCCATTGAAGATTACTCAAAAGCCATGAATTATTTACGTTGGACAGTAGGTAACCAAGCCGCATATCGAAAAACCTATATAGAGCATTCTTGATGCCCAGCACGTAATACAAAATCAATGAAAGACTATATTCTTAATATCTTGTTCGTGGACCGTAAAACCTCAACGACCCCTGATAAGGCATAATACAATAACGTTGAGCTCCAGATTACAAAACTATGGTTTCAACATGACTTATACCCTTAAATGCCGTTCGAAAACACAAACACATAATAACATGCAGAAATTTGAAAAATTAATATTTTAGCAAACGGTCGACGAACAATATCCAAGGAGGGGTTCCACAGAAAAAATCTCGATGATTCTGCGTGTTGCAGGGGATGCGAAACACAGATTTGACAAAGAATAATTAAAACCCAGTTTTGGGCCATTTTGTTCCGAAAGATGAGGTTAGAGTTCAACAACAGGACTCATATCATCGGTTTTATTAAAAAACCATCAAGCCCAAGATGAGTTACGTATGACACCGACACATAAAAAAAGAAAATTTTCACGATTTGGCATATTTGGTTGAGAATGTACATATCCACAAGCATGGTTAGAGTTCACCAACAGGACACATGTCATCACTTTTATTATATAAACCATCCACCCAAAGATGGGTTACGTATGACACCGACACACAAAAATGAAAATTTTCACGATTTGACATACTTTTTTGAGAATGTACAGATCCACAAGCATGACTTACCCGTAATAATACAGCGATTTGCAGGCTGCGATCAATCGCCTGCAAATTGACCATGACCTGCAGCTGAGCTCCCACTTACGAGCTGCGGTCAGAGCGAGATGTTACACTGTATGAATTTTCAAATCAGTTTAACCAATCACCTGATCGGTACTTTATGGCTCACTCGACAAGACCACTGCACACCTCTATACCATTATATTATTATATTATATTCGAGATATAGAGTTACAAACGTTTTGAAATTCATATCCTATCCTCTGTTAATCAGATATTAGTATCGCAGCTACACGACCACAAAGCTACGTGGCTCACCCAAATTGTCAAAGAGTAGTATCAAGGAACCAAAAACATTGAATGTAAGCAGACTATAGCTGAGTGAAAGTACAGAAATTAACAACTTTGTCACTAAATAATATGCCAACTTTGTCACTAAATAATCTGCAACTCAAACACGTTCCATACAACATAATACAAGTGATATTTAGTCTGCTGTAAACTTGCCGTGTAGCAATCTGTTCAAAGCAGGCAAATCCATGTGGATATGTTGAATAAGTTCGAGCTCCGTCATGTCGCTGCCGCCACTACTATCCGGACCACTTACCTCAGTGGAAAGCGCTTTCAATCTATAAATTTCAACCGCACGACGAATTAATTAGTCAAAGAGAACATAAGAGAAACGATTTTATTTAGTTAAATAGTTGAAATTCCATACATAAGGGGTATGGGCGCGAGCTGTAGTCCGTGTCGCCGAATCTTTTTGCGTTACAGGTGGAAATCGAGATGTTAACTACATGTGTCTAGCTATCGACGAACAAACCAAATTTTAATAATTTGGTTCTCTGGATGGTTGCTGGCAGATACCCAAAACGACCAGTGACTGTCCGGTTCAAAGGTGAATTCAAAGGTCAATGTTTTCCTATATTTTATCGCTGGTTGTACCAACCACGCATCAATAATGTGGGTCCCTCCACAAGACAAAAACTTTTACATAACGGCTTTGAGCTGCGGACCTCCAGCTCCAGCGTGGGAGAACTTGAAATGCCCGGTAGAATTTTCCCGAAACCCGTACGCCCAGGTCAACGAAGATTTATAATTTGCATGTTTTGTGGTTTTTAAGCATTTGTAACGTTTTATCATTCTTTTGTTGCCTATTTATTATTTACATACTGAAAATGCATATTTATGTAGGGAGCACTTCATTTTACTAATGCTTTTTTCACGAATAATCGAAATATAAGCAACAGTATGGAATTTTGCTATAACAGTTTTCCGATAGGACGATCATTTTTACTGTCGCCTCAAGATACCTGAGAGGAAAAGCCGAAATCCCAAGGAAAGCCGAAAATCCTGGGGCCCTTCCCGTCTATGGCGAGGCCAACAAAGAAACTGGATCAAACATAAATTGCGACAATCAAAATAATAGTATCCTACAATAAAGACTAAAATGTTTAACTACCAGTAGTTTACACCTTCTGCGAGAGAGCTAACCTATTTTAAGCCTTTTCCAAATAATTTATTATAAATCGTAAAACATGACTATACCTCATGAAGGTATTGGCGGGTGTGCGTGAATTAAAACAAAAGACTTGTACAATAAAGAATGTTTTACTGTATTGAATAACTTGGTACCAAGAACAGAAGGAAGAACTAATGGACGAGCCTGTCTTATTACTACATGCCAACAATATTCATTGTGATGCTTAAAGAAGTAAGCCAGAGACATATGGTTCCACCAAAGAGGGAAGAGGGTGGAGCGGTGACCCAAAATTTTTGAGCTGTTCTAAAATTTCGGCGGCTTCACAACGCAAATTTTGGTTTCCCCTGTATTTTTAGGTCACGCCAAAAAATGACCGTCCTGACTAGAAACAGTTATAACAAAAATTAACGTTACTGCTTAATATATCTCGATTATTTATGAACATGCCACAAAACAGCTATAAAAATTTGTAAACGAATGAAAAACATGAAAAAATGTTATAATTCCCAGTTGACCTGTGGATACGATTTCGCCCATGTAGGTTTCTCCCTACTATTTCCAGTTCCCCAGGTAAAATTTTGGCCCTATGGAGATTCCAGAATATTATAGTAATAACAAATGCGAAAATAACAATATATTACGAAATAAGACATTCCTCGAACATAAAACTTCGAGAACACAGGTCAAGCGAACTGACTCGTTGTTTTTATTTTCCACATTTTACTGAAGAAACTATGCCCGTCTTTTGGTGACAGCAATATTTCATAATGCAACAATATTTTGTTTTAAAGTAAATAGGTTATGTGTATGTAACGGACGTGACGCTGCTGCACAACGCACTTCCAAACGTGGTGCCCATACGACCCCGGCTATCGTAAATTCGTGGGCGGACCTAAAGTGCTCATTTCGTACCGTCTCAAGCGGTCAGACCTAAGAAGATACGGAGCTTAGCAAGCTACAGAAGCGCTTTACCGGACGTTCAGATCCTGCCAGATCGGAGCCCACGTGGTACTACGTTTGAGGTCCCCAGGGAGGTTGGCTCCGTTATCTTCTCACACGCCAAGGAAATCACATCAATATCACCTATCCTGGTCACAGCTGAAAATTTTAATTGGCTACATTGTTGGGGTTGGCCAAATACAATTTCAGCTACATTCATTTATAGCCGCAGTGTTCCCAATAGGGTCCGACAATCCCTAGACGTTTAACGTCGGATCGTTCCCGCTACGAAATTCAATGGGTGGCTCCTCGTCGACGCTGGATCTTTGGAGCTCTAACGCTGAAATTTTGCACTTCAATGGTACACGTTAATTTGCCAGCGAACCCCGCCGACACTAGCGACCTTCCCGCCGTCAAGCCTGAACTCCGTTCGTCGACTGGGGTGACGATTTCAAACCCCTTTGATATATATCGCTGCACACATCATCAAAGGGCCACTGTGGGTTTTTCAATAATAATTTGTTGGCAAGAAAATCTGATACACATTCGGTTAATTAGTTAATATTATTATGTAATTTAGGATTTAAATTTGTGAGGGAAATATGACATAACCTGAGATTTTAGTCCTTATAAAATTTTTGGGTTAAAAGTGTGGAAAAATGGGAAATCGTCGCTAAAATTGACAATTTCGTTGACCTAATATCGGGGCGATACACGTGCTGGTAAAATTTGGACCATCGTAGACGACTGCTAACATATAAGGAGCTCACTATTTACCCCTAACCCAAAGGGATCTGAGGAATTTCCTTTGGTTTGGTACGGCCACAGGTTTGCGGTAGCAGTCCTAATTTTAGTCTAATCGGTTAAATCAATAAAAGACCGGAAATCCGGTCTTAATTAAAGGGTCTCAGATAGGGGTTAGATATGCCAAGCAGAAAATTGAAATCGGTTGGACTTTGGCAGCGCAGAATTCCGACGATTTTGCTGGCCCGCTTCGACGCTCATATTAGAAGGCGAACCTATGTCATTTTGTCTCGCTGGACTCGCTCGTGGACGACTGATGATGCGGTAGCCAAGATCGGTATGTAAGTGTGGATGTGGAATTACGACGGTGAAAAAGTCCTAGACAGGCCTTTCGTAAAATAGAAAAGCTATTGTTCTAGAACATTACTTCGGCAGCCCTCCCAACCCCTCTGATTGCCCGCCGCTGTCCGTCCGACATGGAAGTTTGACCCCGAGTAGCCCGCAAGCAACTTTTCATCTCTTGCCGAAGACTTTCCCACAGTTATGCGTTAAGGTATAAAAACGCAACACTCACGAAGATTTCATTTTATATGATTCCCTGAGATGAGTTAGGAGGAAGGACTTGATTCTGAGCAGACCGAGGTTCCACATATCTTTTCTATGAGCATATTTAAAATCAGAACGGATCGATCCTTGCTATCGTTTTTGGTTTTGAGAATTTTATTAGGTCTGTTGTTACAGGCGCTCTTACCCAGACGAATCTGGACATTGAAAATTTAGCGATAGGAACCAAAATTAAATAAACTAACCATGCAACATTACATTTTGTAAGTTCACAAACGGAACCTTCAGTTAACAGAATTCAACGAGGTTTGTGACCCCTGTGACCCGAAGAACGGCCCCCGCTTAAATTTCAATCGTTGATAACTCAAAATTCCTGCCAAGAATTTCCCACTATATAATGTGCATTATTATTGCATATTTACTGTGAATCGACTATTTATGCTTATTTAGAGTTTTTCAGCATCCCCCCGTTCAGCTGAAGGTCAACCTTCCAGTTTGAGCTGGGATTACCCTCCCCAGAGTTACTTCTGAGGCAGTTCAGGATGGTGATGAAATTGGACACACTGTCCGTTATTTGCCCTTAAGGTGACATGCGTAACTCAACTCAAAATTCAATCATCTTGACGACAAAATAAGCTACTAGTTCTAAGATGTGATAATGCACGACAAAGATGAAGATATAAACATACTACCGTGAAGCAGGTTACACATCACCTTACCTAACTGATATTTTGGCAAACACAGCATTTAAATTTGATATGGACAACCCGTATAGGACTTTTGAGGCATGTTCTTTAAGCTGAATAGACTGAGCTGACTCCGCAGGTTGTTGGAAAAACTATAAATATGACAAAATATAAACTTTATAACTTGCTACAATTCAACATTAAATTACATACATTTGTAAAAATCTGAAAGTAACATGTTAAGGTAAAATTTCCGGGAAACGAAAAACCTCTCATTGGGTCAATGTTTACAAATCTTGGAGTCAAAATCCCGCCGAGGTGTCGGGATCGCGGCTAAGTCGAGGTGAGCCGCCCATTGCGTCAAAGCCTTAAAATATTTTCTAAACGAAAGTATTCAAGTCAATGCAAAACATCGGGGTAAATAAAAAGAAATAAGACTCAGCGTCGGGACAAAAAATAGACGAAGATACCTTTATGCAGTTACACCATGCCTCAACCTTATATCGTTAATATTTCAAACCAAGCAACAATCAAAATTAGCACTGCAAAAACTAATATAGATGTATATAAAATTTCTGCGCTCATCATGGCATTAAATTCCCCCATAATTATTCCCAACTTCTAATATTCCTATATTACGATAACGA
>JASANE010006938.1:0-34581 GCA_030248225.1 Trileptium ribeirensis
AAAGACATTCGCGTGATTGAAACCCATCAGGTCCGCCCTTGAAGTCACGATAGCCGGGGTCGTATGGGCATTGCGTCTGGGAAGTGCGCAGTGCAGCAGCGTCACGTCGATATTACACTTTTTAAAGTTTTATTAATAAAACACCTAAATCGTTGCATTTGAATGCATGTGGTACAGGGTACCCGTCAATAAAATATTGACTGATTCGGTTACCATATCCAAGAGAAAGAAGCTTGCGTTTTGGCGCAGATATATGAAGCTGTCATTTTTATACCATCCTTCGATACGAGTAAGCGCGTCTTGCAAATACATTTTTGCACTATCATTATTTGTCGGAGTACAATGTACGTATAATTTTACCTTATCCACATATATTTTACAAAACACATTAAACAAGTCATTAACAGTATCATATATATATAACAAGAATAAGGTTGGTCCAAGGACACTTCTTTGTGGAACACCAGATGTAACCGAGAAATAAGGTGAACAAATATTGCTTACCTTGGCACGCGCCATGTGATTTTTTAGGAATGAAACAATCCAATTTTTTTACATGATTGGATATACCGAAATTAGAAAACTCGCTTAATAATTTTATATGTGAATGACTGCCAAAAGCTTTAGCAAAATCCATGTATATTGCTTCCAGTCAAGCGATATACACCAGTCATTAATACATTTTGGCAATTGCATACACGTAGATCGTTTCGCCAAAAATTCATGTTGGTTTTCTGATTATTTTTTCGTTAAATGATCCGTATTCTTGTCATTAATTATGAATTCCATGAGCTCACAGTAGCTAGAAATTAGAGAAATTGGTCTGTAGTTTGATGGATCTGACGCAGATTCTGTTTTAAAATAGCAATAATACCAGGGTGTAGCCAAATACTTGGTAGAATACTATTCATAAACGATTGCTCAAAAATGTGAGACAACGAGAAATCAGGACACAGAATATCTCGCAACTTTTTTAAAGAATACTGAGCGAATCCATCTGGTGCGTGACTGTGCTTCTTTTTCAATTTACCCATGTATTTATGTACTATGGCGGGAGTAAACAAAATGCAGCTCAATTGAACGTTTGCTGAATTATTTTTATTATTAAAAGGTAAATACTTATCATCTATGGTGAAAACAGTTTGTTTGTTAAAATTTTTGAGCGGGCCTCGTCGTCGAAGTTCAGCTCTCTTTGCGGGCTTTTCAACGCACTTATGCCTCCCTTCCTAAAACACAACGTATCTAGATATTTTGTGCTCTTTGTTTCTCTGAAATCTCAAAATAGCTTTAGAGCGTTTCCGGGTCCACAATTTATAGGTAGAAAAATTACTGGACTTCTAAAGTCGCCAAAGTACCTTTTTCTTTTAAATAATTTCTTAATATAACAGATTATATTTGTTTCACAGAGATGTTTGATTTCTTTGTGGGGACAAACAATAAGCACACATTGTACAGAATATTAATAAAACAGTTCCATTTTTCTTCCACACTATGGGCAGCCCGTAGTACACCTTCCCAGTCAACACAATTCAAATAATGGTTCAAATCATTAAAACAAGAATTTTTGAAGTCAAATTTTGACTGCAAATTTATTTTGAGTCACTACAAAAATTACCAATTAATGAAAACAAAAACGCGTCGAATATAGATACTCGGGTAATTGTCAGCTATCCGGGGGCAATTGCATTGATCTCACAAGAAGCTAATAGATTAGCGATACCTAAATCTTAATAATACTAGAAATAGATAAAGAAGAGCAAAGAAATTAGAACATTGAGTGGCTTGAAGGGCACTATACGTCAGAGCTAAAATTATTGGCAAAATCACGAGGTGCGAGCTAAACTGCGGTACTAAAGAACGTGCTTTATTTGTGTTTAATTTTAATATCCTTGTAATAAGCGTTGTATTCACCGACTTTTGTGGACAATTAGCTTAAAGCGGGGTGGGTCGCGCTAATCTGGCGCAGCGCACAGCCATATCGCGTGGTCGTGAAGCATAGTGCACGTCAAAAGAACGCGGGCCGCATAGTTTCCCACCGGCATATTATTGGCCACACCTCGTACGCTACCTTTTCGGTAACGATTCCCGTCCCCATTTAATATCCGATAGCCGTCATAAAAATTTCCCATTCAAACCCCTACTATAATCAAACATTAAGAATATAACAATACGGTTTCTTTTATTTTATTATTGTCTGGGTTACATATATATACTTGTATTTCCATTTAGGTTGCCATACTATTATTGTAACGAAGTAAAAAATTGCGTTAATCGAGTTGGGGTTCAAGCTTCATAGTTTTCTGCTTATGGCTACGGTTCCATGACTGTCGAGCTTGGTACTAGGAATCTGAAATCTCATCATAATTAAGTAAATTAATTCTGATTACTAAATAATATTAGTATTGCCAATTCCCGAGAAAACTTAAGGTGTTCGGGCTTAAAGAATTAGGCTTTATAAGATTATATAGTGGCTTATAACTTACTAGAAAATGGTGTCAATCATTGGCCCTGTCGAGTGAGAATCATCCGCGGTGAGCTTCGTACAGGGGTTAACTTCTTGAGTACGTAAGTCCAGTACGACTAAGGGGTTTGGAATAGGACGACCAATTCTTGAGATCCCTTTTCTCCTCATAACCACCTCTTGTCGCACGCCGTCCGGATTCCGGGGGCTGAGAGAGAAAAAGTTCCAAGTGCTGCGGTTTTCGTCCATCACCACCCAGTATATAAAAAATACAATGCGCATGCCATTCGGGTGTCACGTAATATAAAGAACATTATTAGCGTAAGTGTAAGGCTTAGGCCCAGGTATTCAAATAATCTTACGGGTCGCAGCCGACCGCGTCTTCCGTATCAATCTCAAAAGAGAATTAATAAAGTATAAGAACTATTATTAGCGTAAATCTACGGCGTAGGTTCAGGTATATATATATATAAAAATAAACGTACGGGTAGCTCCCGTTGGGGCTTTCGTATCAAACTGAAAGAGGATTAATAAAATAACAGATAATCTAACTTTTAAACTTAATAGAGAAAGGAAAGACCAGTAGCATTTTACTGTTAACAGAATAGCTCAGAACGGAGAATATACTTACCGGTAGTGATAAGATTGGTGTACCCTAAACAGAACGGTGTCATAGGATCGTGCCTTGCTATTCATTAGCTGTTTTGTAAATATTAAACATTTTTAATTGCGCTTTTGATTTCAAAGTTTCTGAACCATGAGTGGTTAGAGTAGTCACGCCGCAGCGCCAGATAGAGTCAACTACATTGCATAGGGCTTTGTCATTAATAAAAGTATTATATTTGAATTCTTCGACCCAAAAAACCCTATAATGGTTTGATCGAAACGATTCTATTTCAATAAATAACAGAAATATTGCAAAATTCTCTATTTTAGCTGCATAAGCTTAACTAATTAGCTAATTACTAATTAACCACTCAAAATTTTTAATGCCAAATATCAGGTGCACACTCTGACATGATAGACTTTTAAACAAAAAAAGTTTTTTTAAAATTGGTTCAGTGGTTCTTGAGATCCGTCGGACCGAACGAACGAACTAACGAACGGACGGACATCGACTTTTTTGGTCACAGACAGAAAATAAAAACGCTTCGCTCAGCTTCGCCTCGCTCCGCTCAATCATTGGTATAATTTCGATTTAGTAGTGTTTAACTTCAGTAGTCGTGAGAGGGAGGTTATTACGCACTACATGTAATCTGCGATTTTAATAGCTATATTTTATTTGTGGAAATTTTAACATTCCTACATGGCAGAAATTGTTCATATCAGAGAGATCGTGTCCTACGCGGGAGCTGCGGATTTGGTTTTTGGTGCGGGAGCTGCGGATTTGGTTTTTGGTATTAATCGTTAGCCTGATTATTAGCGATACAGCTTGGTTAAATTTTCGGTGCGGACCTGTCTATGGTCCGCACCGACTGAGCGAATAATGATTTTCAGCTAACAAACATAAATTTTTTGTTCAGCAGCATGCGTCATTTCCTGAGGGTTATTTTTAGAGGCAGTTTCAACTTACACAATGTTTAGAGCCATGTTACTATAACATATTTTAAAGAAAACACAGCAACTTTGATTAACAAATTAATTTTTGGGGAAGCATTTTGCAAATTTACTGTTGTGGTCAGAAAATTTTTAATAGCGCTGACCAGTCCGTGGACATCACCACTAACTACTGATAAGCAAATTCGAAGCAAAAGCGCGATGCAATGATGTATCGAATCAGCCCGATTTGTTTTTAGCATCTTTGACGATATAGTCGACATGGTGATTCCAACGGAGGTAGTCGGACACTATGACGACAAGATCGCGGTTAAATCATACTTGAGCTATGGGTCCATCACGAAGGTAGTAAGTGAACGGCATAGGCGGTCGTATATGGAGGCTTTTGCATTTGGCATGTATGGGGGCCAGCAGTGATTCATCACACCGAAGTTCTAACTCATTAAGTTCCAGCTGTAGAACCCAAAAATCAGTAGGAGTAGCTATGAATTTGCGGAGCCTGACATCGTCCACGAACAAATCAACGTTGCATAGGCCGGTGAGACGAGTGGCAAGATCGTTGAAGTAAACTAAGAAGCAGTATCCTGAGGAATTCCAATAAGGACCAGCTTCCAGGAATTTGCAACACCGTGGTTAAAAACACACTGCCTGTGATCATTGAGGAAATCGGAAAACCACCTAAGCAGTCGCCCTGTATTTCACAGCATTCGAGCATGTAGATCAATCGGCATATATATAGATACAGGGTTGAATGTCTTCCCGAAAGTCAACGTAGATCACGTCAACCGCTGGAAGCGCAGGATTATCGAATGTCAATGTTAACCCCTCCAGTGATGTTGAAAGATTGGAAATAACTGAGAGGCCTGACAGACTGCCGTGTTAATTCGAACAAATTATATGGTTGCAAGCGAGAAAGGCGATTACTGGCTTCCAGACTAATCGTTCTAGGATATTCACGCACACACAAATGAGAAATACGGGGCGCAGGTCATCCAGTTTGTATGAATTGGGAACCTTGGGTAGCGAATTTATATTAGCCGACTTCTAGTTCAGGGAAACGCGGCCAGAATATAGGGATTTGCGAAAGATTAAATAAAGTGGTAGAGCAAGTTTTTCCGCAAATCGTTGGAGAACCACATAGCGTACAGAATTGTGGCCGGAGGACTTACTGATGTCGATCGCTCTAAGCTGGCAGGCATAATCTTCAACGGTGAAGTTTACGTCGTTGATTGAACTGGGCACCCATCCGATGCAGGGTGTCGGTGCGGATCCCGGTGGCACACTTGCAAAAACCGATCCGCAGAAGCCGTTGATACAATTGGTGACGCTATAGGGTACAGAAACAACATCACTGTCGCATTCTTTGACTTTCTGTATGAAGGCCGACGAGTTTTACGGATCACTTATTTAGAATCGCTATATATATAGAATCTTTTGCTGTCACGACCGATGTTTCTGACCAAATTTAGCGCATGCAATGCCCTGGAGTTGGTAATTGCACTGCTGTAAGCAGACTCTAAACGTTGATACTCATTATAAAGACAGTAATGGTAACCAGGGAATTATATGTTCGCCACGCTTGCATTTTTACCCGCTTGGCACGTTTCACCTCCGGGGTGCACAACCATGGCTTTCTATATGTGAGGGTCGAAGGATCTTCAGGGGAACGAACTTAGTGACAACTGCATTATAAACATGTAAGAACCAGCTCCAGGTATCGTCGACGTCACGATGAGAGAATAGATCCAGTCAAAAAGAAAGACAAGCGCGAACAGCTCAATAATCGTCTTGAAAAATAGTCGTACAGAGTCTAAAGAGCACATTCGATGATAGGTTCCTTTAACGGTGATATCGATCGCAACATCGTTGTCACTGCGGCTGAATCCAACAGATTGTTCAACACCTACATGCTCTGGACAGTTTGCTGGTCTGTCCAAATTGGTGGGGGGGGTTGGCATTTTTAAGTCTCCCGTGGCAAAAACCGAGTATCATCCGGTTCGTTACCCATGGCAAAATATTGGGTTTTTCAATTCTCTTGCTTCCAATTTGTCCAAATTATATAAAATTATTACTAAAATACCTTCCTGGAGCCAAAAATTTCGTAAACTTTGTCAATATTCGCTTCAAAATAGCTTTTTCTCTCCATGAAATGCACTTTGGCAGGGTTTGTAGCACGATTTTTAACCGTTTTCTCCTGACAAAATGCCCCTGGCATAGTCGGGGGCCCCGGTCGAAACCAGGGGGCGGGGGAGGCGGTTCATTTTCAGCGAGTGGAGAGTCCAGGTTTGACAGGACAAGATCTAGAATATTGTTTGCAATAGTCGGGAAGTGCACGTGTTGCTCAAGTACATAGTGCATCGTTATCGCGGTGTTGAAACAAATTTCGCATTAGCGTCTGAAGATTGGCTCTGGCCATCGCAGGGCTATCAGGTTGAAGTCACTACATATTAAGCCATCGCAGCCACCCTGCATTTCAAACGAACGAAGAATGTTTTCTAAGACCGTGATTTCATCCCAGCTGTGAGCTTATCGGCCTTCTCCGCGGCACGTTTCTTACCAAAACGTAGCCGACATCTCCAATGGTGGCCAAGGGGGAAAGAAGGGAAAACAGAGCGAATTCGGGAATTGCCCAAAAATATAAGTAAAGTCAAGATTAGGGGAAGGAAGCCACCAGGGGATGTACCGGTCTACCAGCGGTCGGAGATACCCTTTGTCACGAAAGAAAAGTTGCGCGAGTTCCCAGTGGTAGACATGTCATTGTCCCGGGCAGGGATATCAAGGTTGTATCACCATATCACCATTCACAAAATAAGCTGGGTTGGCCGTGTGTAATGAGTAAGTTACGTTAAGCAATTGCCTGAGTGATTTGAGTGGAACATTAGTGTGGCTTATGTATTATTTGAATCGAACTATGTGTAGAAAAGAACTTGTTTATTTGAAGCAATAATTGTACATATAGCCTGGCTTGATGTTGTGCACCCGGCACCTTTCAGCCATAGCGAATTTGAAATAATGTATGTTGGGTAAGGTAGTATTTAGATAGCGCAACCGAGTATCTGTGCTATTAAAGATCATACCATGGCAATGTCCACGAGACGAGCTCCGGGAAATGAATTTTGATATTGGAAAAGCCTAAAGATTAGTTCAATTAAATTTAAAACCAGACTTAAGTAATTTTGGTCAGCGTTGGCAAGCTCGAGTAATTGTGCCATCCACGCTTAAGTATACCATGGCAAGTTCGCATAACGAGCCGTGGCATTAAGTTAAGAGAAAAATAGATTTTGTAAACATTAGATTTTGAAAAAAAATAAATTTTGGTGGAAGGTTAAAGTGGTGTGTAAGATTTGAATTACAAAAACGGGAAGTTAACCATGTGTATGATTTACTATCCATGAAAAGTTATCTTTAAATTACAGCGAGCTCGAGTGGCGAGTCTGTAATATTTGAATAATTTGTTGAAAGATTTTATACCAAGCTGTTCTGATATCTGCTGTGCCCGTGTAGGCTCATGTAGGCTTAAACTTAAAGTTCTTCAGAAAGTTTTGTTTGTAGTCACTGACAAAGTTTAATACTGTCACGGTGCACTCGCGTAAGCCCGTGAACAGCGGAATTGAGATTGACATCGAGTAATGTTAACGAATGAAATTGGTGTTTTTAATAACGAAATATTGTTTGCGAAATCAGATTTGCAAAAGATGTTCGAGTAACGCTCAATAGTATCTGTTAATTGAAATTTCCGTATAAAATTTGAAAGAGGAATACCCAAGAAATCTTACATTGACTTTTAGCTTTTATTTTATAGTTTGGCAGTATTTAGAGAGGAGTGAGCTGCATCAGCTCTGAAGGCATCCAAGCTCTGGCTTAACTCAGCAATGCGGCCCGAGTTAAGACAAAGTATGGAGCTAGAGAAGGCATTGGCAACCGTCAGGTCTAAAACTTATAGGTGGTGTAATGATATACTAATACACTTTGGAATGTCTTGATACCGTTTAAGTATTAACCAAGAAGTAAAATGTATTACCTGTGCTGCTTGTAATACTAGTATGATATGCAGAAAATTTGCACCAGGACTCTAAGACTAGTGTTATATACAGGTTGCCTAAAATTAAAGATGTGTACTGCAAAGTCTCTATAATCCAATAACGTAGCAAAACGAGGATGGGTTTGATGGTTGCCTAGCGCTGTACGCGCAATTGACAATGAGCCCTAGGGGTCAAACTAGTGCTAACGCTAGAGAGGATATCTACCTTGCCATAGGTGACCAGCACCTTGGTAGGGGAGCACGCGAGCCCTGAGTAATGGGAAATCGGCTCAGATTTGATTAACAATAACACCAGTTCGCTGAAAAATTTTAATACCATCGTTAGCTTGAAATTTTAAGAACCAGAATATAAACAAATTAACAACGTTAGTACCCGATGTATGATATATATATAGAAAAAAAACTTAACAGCCCCGGCATTATGCACCTAGGGTAAGTAGATAACAAATAATAACACTGATAAGGCATAAAGGTGATTTCCTTTGTCCAGCAAAATAGTCGTATACATCATTATAACAATTTTTGTATTGATTTTTGGATATTTAGATACGAGTATGGGTTCGCGATAACCGTGTATTATGGGATACACATACCCAAGTCGTAACTTTACCTGAATACGCTGTAGGTGCTGGGGAATCTGAAAATAACTAAGAATTTTATGGGTTAGTGTTAGTGGGACAAGTGACACAGGATGCCCCCAAATAGAACGTGGGTGTTGGCCCATAACTGCCAAGCCCCCTAAGCGTAAAATTTCCCCGGCTTATGCATTGGGCAACCCCTAGGCGAGGCTCGCGCGAAGACCTAGTTCCGGGGACTAGGCCCCACCCTAGAGCATGCTACCAATGTCATAACCTTCGACGATAGAGCAGCCCATGTTGTGGCAGCCTGGGGTCCAACGGGTGGTAACACGGTTCCGGAAAGGGAGAAAGACCAATCCCACCCAGAGGTTCCCGTTTAGGGGATGGGCTGCCCTTTTTCTGGTCTGCCTTAAACCCGGCTAGGGCTTACTCTGCCTAGCACACCCGCCACCTCGGCAGGGTCTCAGAAAAATGACGCAGGCAACCTCCTGCGAAGTCACCGTGAGTGAGCCTATAGGTACTCATATGCGTGTGCGTATAGGGATATATGTATATGGGGGTAATTAGTAGGGGTATACAGGTATTATTATTATGTCACGAAATCAAGATGTGTGTAAGACTATTACTATTATAAACCCTATTGGCAATTTATGTCTTAAAACAACAGAAAAGCCGTTCTACACTAGACTCGCTCAGAAAATCGTGAAAGTGGAGCAAGAACCTTACAATGTTACAAAAAAACTAATATACCTACTAGAAACATTTCGTTTGTAAGTTAGTAAATCACGTAATACCGTATAAACATAATATAATAAGAAAAACCACATAAGTCAAACATACAACGAAACAATAAAAAACAACCATACTACATGTAGATGAAAACAACGCCGCACCACTAATAATCGTCGACTACTCAATATACTGACTAATAATACAAAATGGCGACTTGCGCACGCGCAGATTCTCCCAACAAGCCAACTGTTTTACACCGCAGTAAAAATGTAGCTAGCTAATTTTTTTTATAAAATTATTATACTATTTATTATATATATATAATTCCGAACAAATTTGAGGAATTTTAGAGTGGAAAATAGGTGTATTATTGGGTAATCCACAGGAATTAGGTAGATCCCCAATTAGGAATAGGTAGTTAGGACCCCATTGAATAGTTTAGAGGTTTAAGAGTGCTTAAATAATTGGGAAAGTGAAATACCGAGGTATTGGAATGTGGGAAAAAATGGTAGGAGTCTGGAAATACCGAAGGTTAGGGAAAATAGCATTATGGGACGATTAGAGTGTCCTTAACTTAGGGAAAAGATGAAATATAGTCCCATAGTAGGGTAGAAGTTGTTTTCTCCTAATGAAACCCTAGTATATTTATAAATTTGATAATAACGTGAAAAAGTTGAATTTTGGGGTGAAATGAAGTATTGTATCAGGGTATAGAAGTAATATAAGACCAGACAGGGGTAGATAAGGGATTCACCCGAGGGAGAATGGGTGTTACCCTACCGTGGACGATATACGATACACCCCACCGGGAGAAGTTAATAATAAATCAGAGAGAAATGTGTTATTTGAACCCAAAGTAAAGGAATTTATAAATTTCAACCCATATTCAGGAAATAATTGTCCCCGAAATAGAAGTAAAATGGGGTAATTGCGGTGGTTACCCAAGGTGCGGCCGCGTGCCATTCCACTCAGGAAGCATAACCACCACCCTTTCGTGGGAAGGTTTGAAAAATGGAATCAGTTTTGGTATTTGGTGGAAAATATTGAATATTATCAGATTTTAGTTTCAGATTAGTATTCTGAAATATAGGAACCATATAGCCCGAACAAGGAAAATTATGAGTCCCTATGCCCAAAATAGTGAGAAATATCTTGATGAGAGAAAATACAAGGTTGGACCTGCCCAAAAGTTGACACCAGCCATAGGTTCTATCATAGTCATTGTTTGAGGGTCGGTAACACACCCGAAAACTAAAGTGTTTCTTTTGCGGTCCCATATAGTAACTTACACAACTTCAACCAATGATGGAAGAGCAAGTTCTTTGCGACTGGAAAAGAGGGTCTGTTTGACTTACAAAGCAACGCCTCCTCTGGCTACACTAGGAAACTTAACGGTTAGTACGATTTCCTGTTGATGATGTTGAGTAGCTGCAAATAACAAGGCGCCGAAAGGCAGATACAGTTTTCTGATATTTGCTGACTCAATTTAAAGCATCACCAGATGACACTTGTACAAATGTTGATTCCAACGAATTCCACAGCATAACTATTCTATAAAATTTTTTGGGACAGTTGAGTTTTGGCACAGCTTTGACATGTAGTTTGTACCAATGACTGCGGGTTTTTTCGGACAAGTTCAAATATGAATAAGGACAATTATCGTAGCACTTGTGATACGTGAGAATTAAACCCACTCTTACACGTAGTGTTTATAATGATTGTAATTGAACCGCACGTAATCATTCATCATAACTTAATTCGCGTAAATTTGGTAATAACTTTGCAGCACGACTTTGAGCACCTAAATTTATATCACGAGCGAAATAAGGGCAGACTACAGTGCAGCAATATTCTTATCAGGGCCTGGAATAGCGTTTTGGTATAAAAATAACACCTAGCACTGTTCGCATTACTATGCATACATCACATCATAACAGCTGTAAGGTGAATTCGTGTCCATAATTTATGCATATAACTACAGTCTGCTTATAAATACACATTTTTCGTCGAAATTTGTATTATACACGTAATATCTATTTTTAATTTGTATTTCAGGTGCAATAAAATTAAAGTTTCAAATTGTCTACCTATTTATGTTATGTATATATCAACAGTTATTTAACGCTGTGCTATACAATCTTACTCCGTTGTACATTAATCTGTGATCATTGTCGTAGGCGAATATGTCCGATTTTGACAGAGTTTTGCTCGTCAAACAAGAAGTGTTCGTATATCGTATACCACCGCTGCAGGCGAATAAAGCAATTCGAGCGGCCGATTGGAAGCTTGATAATCCAGACTGGATTGGCAGACTACGTTTAGTTTCGAATGCAAGCAATTTAGCAATCAAGTTGGAGGAGAAGTCGACAGGTATTTCGGCATACATTGTGGAGTACAGTGCTACAACCCATGAGACCCAAAATACACGAAAATGGCAATTTTTCAGTTACCACTCGAGCTCTATGTGTGTTATTGGTCTCATTTTGGTGAGAAATTCATGGTCTATATAGCTGCAAATAGTGTGTTCCTATTGATTTTATTTCTGCCGCAGTGTTGGGTTAAAATATGGTTTTGAATAGACCCATGAAACACAAAATATATATATACACGAAAACACCAATATCTCCGCAACCCGTCTAATTATATGGGTGTTGTTTTTCAGTTTGTAGAACATTCATGCTCTATATCATTAATTGCTTCATAAGACCTTGTTCTTTGGCACCGACTAAGTTCAACGTAAAATAAGACTAGTTTGTTATACCAACCAGAAGAACAGAATTGGCTGTTTTTTATATTATTATGTTTCGTGGATAGCGTACTCAAGCTTGTCAACGTAGTGAAACGTAGGGGAGATTGTTTGTTGCAAGGGTGAAATCTTTTAAATTCCGTCTGTGTGTGTTTGACCGGCCATAAGTCGCGAACGCCTTAACCGATTTTCTTGGGCTCATTCGAACCGGCATAGTTGATTTACCATGTATATACATCCCCGAGCGTTTTGATTTGAGGTCTGGTTCCGGGGTCATGGATCAAAATGTGGGTTTTTCCCATTTTAGTACCCTTCGCGGAAGCAAGGTTATTTTTATCTTAACTATCGAATTTTTTCTCTGCATGGTTTTATTTTATAGTAAAATGATAAATGCCGATGGGTTTGTGGTATATACGGGGTTATGGCGCCCCAATGGTTCCTCAACCCAAAATTTGAAAATTTGTTCTGACGTCTTGGTCGGCTGATAAGTTTTGCCTGGGGACTTTCGGGCATGGGAAACTCATTGCCGGTGCCAGTTTTGCTCTGCAACCCATGGTTCCATGGGTACCCTGGTTTTTTTGCCCCATGGTTCGGGGTCAGAGGTCAAAATGAGGGTTTTTAGTACCCTTCACGGAAGCAAGGTTATTTTTATCTTAACTTTTGAATTTTTATCTCTGGATGGTTGTATTTTATAGTAAAATGATAAATACCGTTGCCATTTTTTTGTTTTTCGATTAAGGCTGTGGTT
Source organism: Trileptium ribeirensis (assembly GCA_030248225.1). Classification (NCBI taxonomy): domain Eukaryota; kingdom Metazoa; phylum Nematoda; class Enoplea; order Enoplida; family Thoracostomopsidae; genus Trileptium; species Trileptium ribeirensis. The sequence goes on from JASANE010006938.1 coordinate 12,865, forward strand.
CTAGGGTTATGGGGTTTGAGGAATGGTGCCCTAATGGTTCTCCGACCCAAAATTCAAAAATTTATTCTGACGTCCTAGGCGGCTGATAAGTTGCCCTGGGGGTTTTTGGCATGGGAAACTCATTGAGGGTGTTAGTTTTGTTGTAAGTTGTACTGGTATTCTGTGATGTCCACATATAGCATATCGACGAATGCTATCGAGAGCTGATTTGATGTGCACGCAAAAGGCGTAGGCATATGTGTACCTAGGCTTCGATACGTTCTGCAATTTCGGTAGAGTTACTAGTGTATGTGTAATATATCCGTTAAGGAGTCTGTGGAATATCTTGGTATATCATCCCACGATCAACCCGAACATGGATGCGATGCTTTAGAAACTTGATAATAAGGGCCAATACGACTCACATTTACAAAGAGAACATGAGGTGACCGGCAAATAATCCAAACTATGACTAACATCCGGAACCGTAAACATAAAACGGAACCTGCGGCTGAGGAATCTTAAATGCTGTATTTATCCATCGAGGTGCCGTTTGCGGTCCTCAACACGATGGCGGTCCTAACAAAAAATGCCTTCCACTATCATCCCTGTGTAAACTACATCCCACTCAGTGGAGCATAGACTGAACGTTTCTCTCTGTTTACTATTTCATCGAGGCACTAGACATACTGTTGTTAGCTACATGTTATTCCATAGGAAACTAGAAATTTATTTTAGGTTTCTTTGGTTCTACAATAAACTTACTCAATGTATTTCTTGAATTTTTGGACGGGGTTCTATAAATCAAACAAACTATGGTACTTGAGCGCCCATTAACTACTAGTAACTCGCAAGCGCGCGAGGGTGAAACGAAGCGAGCGTGGTTTCATTTTTAAGCTATTTTGTTAGTCACCTGTACAGGTTGTGTTTACGATAGTGAATACACCATCTTAAAACCGCTTGAACCCTGAATCCATTGAAAACAGTAAAACCTCGTCAACCCTAAACCCACCAACAACTGACAACTAAACAAGTATTTGTGTTAGTCTCTAGATAACCAAACCCTCGCATTCAGCCTACCGGTAAACCTATGTGGACAATTTTTGGTGATCTGTACGTAATACGTATGTAACCAAACAGCTGAACACAGACTATATTTTGGAATCGGCTTCATTGACACTAAACCCACTGAAAACCCATGAAATATGCACGCTGGACTTTAGATAGCAAAATCATTGCATTCAGCATATATACCGAAAAAACTCTATATAGACTATCATAGGTGCCATGTACCAAACTATTGAAGACCGAATATTTTCTGGAAATCGCGCGCATTGACTCTAAACCCAATTAAAACATCTGAAAAGCTATGAGATGCTCGTGTTGGACTCTAGATAACCAAGCCGTCGTATTCAACCTACTGGGAAAACTTATATAGACAATTCTTATTGACCTGTACGCAATACGTAACTAAACAAATGAGGAGAGGCTATATTCTCTAAATCATTGACCCTAAACTCATTGAACACCCATGAAAAATCTTGAAATTTGCACCGTGGACACTGAATAACCACATCATTGTATTCAGCCTTAAGGAATACATATATGTAGGCCATTTTTGATGCCCTGCACGCATTACATAATCTGGAAACTGAAAACGCACTTTATTTTGGAAAACGGGTTAGTCGACCAGAAAACCCTTGAAACCCGAAGAAAAGATTTAATATATAGTCAATGTACTGTAGATACAATGCCGTCGTATCTACCGTGCTTGGTAGCCTAATAAGCAGTCATTGTAATGTAAAATCAATAAAACGGCGACATTTGAAAAATCGCTATTTCTGACAGAGGGTCGACGAACCATATTCGGGTCCACAGCGACCAAAGCTGTAGATGTGGATGAGCTGGTTCAGTATGGTGGTGTCCATTTTTTGATGCGACGCTGGTGTGGTAAAAATTTTAAACCCGTTCCGGTACGGTTTTTGCCCTTTGCCCGCAACCGGAACACGATTTTTGCCGGAACCGGAATTACGTTTACTCCCTGATCCGCTGTAATAGAAACAGAAGCTGTAATTTTCAGCACATAGTGGCTTCGCCTCATTGGTGTGAAAAAGACCGGTGCGGCATAAAAAAGCTCTTTGCATGCCTTTTTCTTGACATGGTGATGTTTTACATTACGATAAAAATGTGTTCCACTATATATTTACACAGCAGCATCACTTGAATGCATATATCTGCCACTGAGAGTAGTCAGCGGTCTTCTCTTTGTTTTTGCGTTACGCGGCTTACTGCTTGGCACAGCTTAATGCACAGTAGGCTCCTTGTGATTGACCACTCTAGGAATGTCAGTATTGAAAGTAAATGTGCAGATCCGAGTCAAGGAGATTGAAGTTGGCTGTACTACATAGTTCCGGGTGCAGCTTGATCGCTGCAGAGATGGTATCTAACTACAATCTATATACTCATTCACAAAACTTACACGTTCACTTGCTAGTGCTTTATGCTAGATAAGCTTACAGAAATGTTAAATGTTCAGAGTCATTTTGTGATGTCATGCTTACGTTCAAACGTTCCGCTTAAGTACGTCGAAAAACCTTTCATGCATATCATGGTGATCGGGTTCAATTTGAACGCAGCTCTCTGTATGGTTGAAACAACTGCTATAGGCATCAACTTGACCTTTTTGATAACACAATCTGAAGACGCTTAATTCGTACAAAGTTAAGATGAACTCGTATCCTACACTGAAAATATGTTTCCATGAAATTAAAAAAGTTTCCTTTATTTTTGCACCACTATATATTCTTTCAAAATGCAAAGAAATAATCACTGAAATTATAAAAATAATTCTTAATATATAAGATAATTTTGAAATTTCAAGGAATATTGTTTTAAATTTCACAAAACATGTGTTGCAAGAAAGTTGCGAAAATCTAAGAAACTTCTTTTAAATATTATGGAAAGTATTTTGAGTATACTTATGTTTTATTGGACAATGTTGTTGAGGTAAAGATTTGTTTTGTCTGGGCGTACCACTATATATGTTAAAAGGTTTGTTTGGATGAGAAATAGAACAAAAAACCGAAAATTTTTAGCAAAAGTTTTAAACTATAATTCTGTTATGTATGTTTTTGCCTTTTACCGGAAAATCATTTTAGCTGGAATTCCGGTTACTCCCTGGAAGAGACATTCATGTTCAACAAATATGGTTTCCTAAACAGATGTTACGGGGGAGCATGGAAAATACATATTTTTGTCCAATATTAGTTCAGTGCATTGGCTTTACGCCCGTAGCATGATTAACCGATTTGACTGATATTTACGCAATACGGGCACTATTATTACATGGTATATACACATCTTTAACAAATGACACTTTTGCATTAGTTACTGCCATTGGCGGATCCAAGGGGGTCTGTGGGTTCGACCCCTGCCCCCCCATCCTCTTTTTTGAGTTGAAAAATTTTCACAAGACTCCCACTTGGTGTAAAATAATCATGAGTGAAAGGCACACCCATCAACATTTTATACATGAAACAAAATTTATATTCTCACCGTTGGATTATCAAAGTATCGTGTCCAGTTTTCGTGCCTGCTTCCGCACAAAGGTTTCAACGACATCCTCTGTTGCCACGGTTACATCTTGGTGAATGTTCAACAGTGCAAGCTCATTCAGTCTCTCTTCTCCAGTTGAACTACGAAGGTACGTTTTCAAGCGACGTAATGATGAAAATGGGCGTTCTGCTGTTGCTGTGGTGACAGGAAGCGTGGCAACAAGTTTTAGTAGCTTGCTTATGTTGGGAAAAACAGTGGGATCATCAGATGCAAGAGCGTCCACCGCCGATTTCGGGCGATCGGAAAGTTCGACAGCACGCCACTTCTGGGCGCCAGACACCGTACTCAGCATTAACAACATCGTCACTTTCAACATGGTTATTAGAATACACCTCGCATATGCATCGAGTTTGTAGAACTTGTTGTTCGATGAAAGCAAGGATAATGCAAGCGGCTTGGGCAGTTTTCGAAAAGTAGTTTCGAATCGTTCAGTAATTTGATTCACAATGCTGTCCAAAAACGGAATGAAGAGCCGCTGACGGTAATACGCTTCCACTCCGGCATCCGGATGATGCCGACGGTAAGGAGCCATTAGTGAGATATCGTGCTTTGTCGCAATATCCGAAACTTTCTCGAAAGTAGTTCTAAACTGTGTTTCGCCGTCATCTCGCATCGTTTTCAGACACGTTTCATTAAAAAATGAAGCCAGTTTGTATTGTTTTTGGAGGTTGTTCGCTCGACATATTGGATGCACACGTAACGTTAATTAATTATGAGTGGTCACTGGCGTATTTAGGTATATATGCTGAAATAAATATAATTTGCCATGTGAATAATAAAACGTATATTATGATTATAAAAACGCTATCACATGCATATATAACTTCAGTTTTACAATTCAAAAAATTTCAGAAGTTGAACCCCACCTTTTCAAAAATCCTGGATCCGCGCCTGCTTACTACTACTTATTAAGCGTGACGGGTTAAAGTTGACATTTTGGGATATCTTATCAAATATACATATTTAGCGTAATGTACGAACTGAATTGACAGATTGGTATTTTCGTGTATAGCTTCATAATAGTTGAACAGCTTTGTTTAGTATATCCATTGTCTGTAAACTTTGTTTATAGTGTAAACAATGGCTTTATATTATTACTGTGTCGCAGTCCTCACTAGGAAACGTTTTATACTCCGGATTATCAATCAATCAATTTCGAGAAATATATACCTATTTTATATTTGCTACCAATAGCAGGGCATTGTTTAGTCCAATTATATATTTGGCGTATGGTTTCTTAACGCTTATCTAATGTAGCACGTGCAAAATGGCGCCATCCTAATCAGGTGTGATAGTACTTTCCGGTAGAACGCGGGTTCGGCTGGACTAAAGTATATGCTCCAGGGTCGGCACTGAAAGTTCAAGTGATAACATGTGAAACACGTTGCCTGGATGTGCTAAATTATTTTAATTTTGTTGAAAATTTCTGCTGCTCATCAGTTATGCGTTGCCATTCTCACTTTATTCCTGGATTTATAATTGGAGTGGTTTTGAATGCGGGCACTGGGATTACACGGATGCACCATGATGAATGCTGAAAATATACAATTCATATCTAAGTTTGCGGAGGCGGCATACAACCGGCGTATGTTTACTAGCTGTGTTACCATGTTGGCCGGATAGCAACTCTGGCATTTGCAATTGCCTCATATACACAGTCACACTGTCGAAATACTCCAATCAGCCACATGCATTGTTTCTGGTCTATTCGTAACTTATATATATATATATATATATATATATATATATATATATATATATATATATATACATTAAAATGATGCTTAAAGCTGGAAGCGTCTCCACCAGCAGTTCCAAAGCTTGGCGGTGCACAAAATTTCCAGAGATGCCGCTGCCTTTCGGATGTAATCATTCGTATTCTGCATGTCCGTTAGTCAAAATTAGAAAAGGAAGAGCCCGGTGAATATCTGAGGTGCTGGGAATTTTATATTTGGTACAACGATCCGACAAGACAGCGACATCCAAGGGGTCCGGCTTGGAAATTAAGTCGTCGCGCTTTGATCTTTGATATCCCCATCTGCAATTGTCGATTTTGGATTCAAGTACTTAATTTGATCTGAGCTATGGGGTCGTCGTCTTCACAGATATTCGATGCTTGACCTTGGCGAAGTAAATCCGCTTCTGATATAACCCCGCGAACCACTGTCCCTTCAGTTGCTCTTTTGGGTCCCTGTATGCAGTTCCTGCCACGTGGCCCGCAGCGACTAAAACACGTTTCGCTCCTCTAACAAACGCTCTTTAGCGGTTGACTTTTTTTGTCCGATTCGGCGTCTGTCCTTCGCCGTACCTGTCTCCACAGCTGGTTTGAGGTGATGTCGGACGCTTCCATTACTTCCAACGCATTCTAAACTGTCTACGTATTTCTGTTTCGTGTGACTCCATTACGGTTGCATTAACCTCCACTGTGTCGTCGTCGTCACTGCTGCACTGAGGTTACTGACGGCGCTTCAACTGCTTTCCGCACACTTTGCTCGGTCGACGCTCTTCCTTTTTCTCTCCTGTGCCTCCGTCGCTGGAGCATCGGCCACGCCTCGAGCAACGACTTCGTCGCTGGTTACCAGTTCACCATGGGGGTTCACAATTTTTCTACGTTTTGCTGTAATCGCAGCGGCAACAGAGCTGGATCTACTCTCGAATGACCGAACAATAGTCTCCCGGAAAGACGATGTAGACCGCGTTGGTGACGGAGTATCCTGATCACCAGAAGCCAATACGGAAACATTGGAACCATCTGGAACCCAAACAACTATATAATGGCCACCTGAACCGTCGGGAAATGTAGGAGTCGCAATCGTCAAAGCCTTTGGAATAGTAGCAGTGGAAGACGCATCCGCTTCAGCGTCATTACGACCATCGCACGGGGCATCGCTGGCCGTAAAAAATAAGCTGTTGATACGATCAAGAGTCAGGTCGTTATTGTTTTTGCCGTCGGACACCCAATTTTCGAAGTCTTGCAGCATAACAGCGTCAAGGCGATGTCGTGGCTAAATGGTTCGAGATGGATTCAGCTGGGTATATGCCCCAGATTTCCGGAAATCTTTGGTGAGTGATTCGATCCAATGGCAGAATACAAGGTTAACTCCATCTTGGTCAATGAACGACGGCACAAATTACGCCGTTCTGTCAGCTTAGCGCTCTACGCATCTTTAAAGAGTTTTATAACGGGGATATCAGCGGGCTGGAGCAATCCAGCCGTGTGGGTCGGCAGCTTCATAAGAAGCTACATTGCTAGCGTGAGCAAACTGCAGGGTTTCAACTTGAATGGGGGAGAGGCGGCCGTCGATTATAAATAAGCGGGGTTCGATGGACCCATCACCTCTGACAGTGCGACACCGCTCGTAGCACTCTTTTAGCCATTTATTGAAAATGCCCGAGTAGATCCAGTTGAACACTCCTTATTCAAAATCGAGACGCTTAGTGTGCTGTACCCTCTGTCCCTTGAAAATTATAAACGCTGGCACCCCCTGGCTACGCCCTTGATAACAAATTAACCAAGCAATATACGTATATCTGAAGTGATAAATATAACTCATGCCGTTTTTTTTGCTTTACTGCCGTCGCGGTGGCCTTTTGTGATATTAAGCGGCATTGCAAAATAACTTCTATATACACAGTTTCTAGTTTAAACTGAAGTAAAAATTACGGGGCAAGAATGGGGAAATTGTTCGCATGGTATGCCGCAAATTCCACTTCTAAGTAGTTCTGGTGTAATACTGGAAATAGAACTTAACTGATGAGGAATGAAACGCCATAAATGTCTGGTCGTTGTAACACTGTTATATATGCTGTATGAACACGCTGACCCTTCTTGTTCCCTCCAATCTAGTGAGATCCAGTTTAACAATGTAAAAATCTAGGCGTCTCAGCAGAACAATTTCCAGGCGTCGCTACATGTAAACGACATGATGACTACATAATATATCCTAGGAAATGAGTGTTTTTTCTATAAATAGCAATCGTTCAGTCACATGGCTATTTGTTTCATTATGAGCTTATGTCCACAATTTGCCCATGTTTTCCTATGCCCACCAGCGTTGAAACCGGGTCACAACCCTTGACCCGGTGACCTGGTTGTAACCTTGACCCGGTGACCCGGATTTTTTTTCAGATCTGCTCACGAAGTCAGTATTGAATACGACACGAAAACACTGTGTTAACACTAAATTTACTGTTACAAATACATGCAAGGGTAATACGACAAATGACAAAAGCAAGTAAGCTTGTACATATGTTGAAGCAAAAAGCAAAACCCGAAAGGTGCTTCTACTGGACAATTCTTCTTCTGTATTCTGAGCCGCTTTTGTAGGCAAATTTAATAACTGATGTGTGGTTTGTTTGTTTATTTGCATACCTGAACAGATCTGTGCCCATCAAATTTTACTGACAATGTTGAATTGCATTTTATTTTCCTGCGCTATTCCGCGTAATGAAAATAAAATTTAAAAGTCCAATTTTGAAATTTGAAATTTCTGGTATTTTCCATGTGTTAATAGCGCTGTCGGCATTTATATGCTATGAATTTCGTTCGTGACGCAACAGATTCGGTTTTACCATTGGAATTATCGTACACACATTGGTTGAGCATAAGATAAGTAGGATAACTCCAGTCACACAGCACCAATCTCGAAACTGGGGGCTAACGTAGGTTTCATACCAAAATACACTATTTTTAGCTAAATTTAAGCAAAAATATCGAAAATGCTTGCTCCTTTCAGCTATCTTTATTTTGGCATCAATGATCTGAAATACGTTATCGTGAACAACTATACGGCGAAGGTAAGGTATACTACAGCACAAAATATATATCCATAGCTAAGCATATGATAAGGAAAAGTTACATCGCTAAGTACGTATTGCTAACATAACTCCATAGGTCAAGAGCAATACTCGCTCTGCTAAATCAAACCTCTTTTCATTGCCTCTACAGGAATCATTTGAGCTCCGACAGTTTCTGGGTTGAGTCTAGCTCTGTCTTTTCGAGTAACTCTGCCACCAGTTGAAAAATGTCTCTCTGATTCAGCACTTGAAGCTTGAATAACCGATATTTGCTTTGCAGCACAGGAAAGAAGTGGAGAACGAAACTTCTGGTGACCCCACCATTTTAACAAATGAAAATCGGTAGAAAATATAAGAGTGGCCAATGATTCGTGGCTTCGTAGTAATCTCAGCAAATTCGCAATTGAGTGAGCCGAGATTTGGTGAATCGTTAGATCCTACCCATATCAATGGAACGTTAGTAGCTACACAGTTACCTCTTGCACTGGCCGGCCTTGGTAAAATATATGCATTTGTATACAAGTCATGTTCCAGTGACTATGTCCCTTAAATGGTGTCACGTGCTCTAGTGGTTTACAAAAGTGAATAAATTTTTTTTGCATTGTTTGTAAATTTTCTTTTCAGGCGAAACCATGTGTTTGTGTTTGTAATTGCTGAAAACTAATTGCAGAAGGTGCCTCTAATGTAAAAGATAACCGGGTCATCCGGGCAAGGGTGTGACGCGGTGACCCGGTCGAAAAATGTGACCCGAATGACCCGGTTCCAACTCTGATGCCCACAATTCCTCCGTTTGATTATATCTACTTGTCTATATATGTATGTATTTGGCATGACAGCATAGAACCGAGGATGGCCGCCATATCGCTTGGAGATAAGCAGAATGAATCATTTTTGTAGTGACGACTGACAATATTAATGATATAGCTACCATTTATTAATTTAACCAGTTCTAGAATCTGATATAACGCACCAGCATGTAGTGATCTTTATTCTTCAGCCAGAATACAGAACAGTCACATTCCGCAAAAACATAGCGTAGAAGTACGATACGAGGAAGTTTCGTTCGTGTGCATCGATTATATATATATATCTGAAATACCGTCAATTATTGTACATTGGAATCCCACAGTTATTAACGCCGTAGACGTACATAGCATCGGCTTAACTACGGCTCGCCATCGCATTAGAGTCCCCCAGGTAATTGTCACAACGTAAATTTGTAGGTTTACTCAAAAGCTGACATGATAAATCCTGCTTTCGAATGATTGTAGCACTGCTTGCTGAATATACATTGTTCTCTGTTTATGTGTTTTCGAGCAACGTGAAATTTATATAGTTTAGTAAAGTCGGTTGGGTTTGGTTGACTTCTCGTCGAGTCGGGCTTGTAAAACCTGAGCCGGCTGCCATCTTGTATCCGTGTATCCCTTTAGCAAGGGAATGATGGCGAATAACTCCTAGCCATTCGTTGTTAAATACCGAAATGGAATGGTTTTTTCATTTCGCCAGAAATTTTTTTATGGTATTTGGTTGTGGGTTTAACTATTTGATTTAGATTGGAATTTCACTTTCAGGATTGCTTCTGTGTATCGATGTAACCTTCTGACTAGTTATATAAGGCAGAAGTTAAGTTTTGACACATCGGTTCCCTAGCAGCGGCATGTAGTGTCTTACTGAGTATGGTGGGAACTTGGTACTTAATATGGTATAAAACTAGCATGGATGTTGACATTATGTGCCAATTTAAACTCGAGTTAGATAGTATACGTGCTCGAAAGACTTTGTCTGCTTTTTGTTTAATAGCTAAACAAACTGTGTTGTTCTGGCCTTCCAAAGTGTTTAGACAGTACCAGGTGAGCCGAATTGGGTGGTACTCGTGGGTTAGATTTTCTTGTCCTCTAGAGTGACCTGCGGACGGGGCATTAGGGAAACTATAAATAACTGATCCACGGTTAATATTTAAAATATGTATATGTACTGTACAGCGTACCTAACCATATTTTAGCTCCGTAGTTTAGGGATCATTTTGCGACAATCCTGAAAAATTCGCCATTTCTAGGCGCACATGGAGAACTTCGCTAGAATTTTAATCGCGAAGGAAATGGCCTGTACCGGGCAAACCAAAAATAATCTTTTGGAAGTATGGCAAAATACGGGGCACCCGGGGAGCCAAAATGCGTGCGCCCCTCCGTAGGTTCCCTTTGGGTATATAAGTGAATTCAAACCAGTATATGGCCATTTTACCATAACCATTAGTTTGTATATATTTGCTGTAATCTATCATTTACTATTATAGGTGAGCTTTTTGCTAAAGCCCCTATCGATAAATACCCTGGAATAGCGATTCAGCCGGTCGTTGATTCGTCACGCTACTTTGTTGTTCGTCTGCAAGATGATAACGGTCGTAACGCATTCATTGGTATGGGCTTTGCGGACCGCGGTGACTCGTTTGATCTCAACGTTGTCCTTCAAGATCATTTCAAAGCCCTTGACCGAGATTCCCGATTGGAGTCAGAAACCCAGGCTAGTGCCACTGAACAACAACCGAAGCTGGATTTAGCGTTCAAGTCTGGTCAAACGATTAAGTTGAATATTGGAAAAATAGGAAGCGTTGGCGGTGAAGGTGATCCAGCGAACGGTGCAAACACGGCCTTGACGAAGTCAAGACCGCGTGGAGCTCATGCGCAAACAGGTGGTGCTATGCCGTTTTTGCCCCCTCCACCGTCAAGTGGAAGCCGGGTAACGCCGAAATCCGGAAAGAATGTGACGCCTGTTTTAGACCCTGGACGCTCTCCAGTTCTTAATTCTGTTGATCCAGCAGACAGCTTAGCTAACTACGGTGATGCACCACTATCTACAGTTAAGCCATCGCCGAACAATCCATTTACAACTGGTTCTTCAGCAAGTACACCTGACTCGGTACCGAATATCGGCGGCTTTACGACATCGAAGAATGGAAATAATGTGAACGTTGGTCAAAGCAACGCTATGTCGGATAATATTTATCGTCAAAATAGCGGAAGTAATCCGTTCACGGGCGGGTCGTCGTCGTCACAACTATCCACTGCCATGGCTGGCTTAGCCGTAAACGATTCGGCAGGCAGTGCCGCGAGCGGTAATAATAGTAGCGAGTCTGTCGCTGTTGCTAATTTACTTGATATATGATTACGTGTTAATAGTGGTTTGTTTATCTTACTATGTGCTATAGAGCACGTTCCGCAGCTGACTGCTAAATTTTGTCAGCAACGTATTTCATACTTTTTTGCACATAAATACATGTGTTTATCCCTGTGGGTGGTCCTTAAAAGCAATATGGACTCAGCAGACGAAACCAAAAATGGCTAAGGCATCCTTACTACATGTCCTCGTTTTTTGCAAAGTATATTTTCTATTCGTATATATATTTTATCTCCGTATATCCATATATTATGTCTATTTTGCATTTTTGTGTAAAAATCAAACTCTCAGCGAAACAATTTGCTAGTAATTGATATGTTTCTGCTCTAATTAAATCCTGCTTTTGATTTGAGCGAATTTATGAACAACTGATGCATTTTTACAGTAATGATTATTTTAGGTTGACTAAAATAAAGCCTTGTTTCCTCGGCTATACGTATTTAAAATATGCAATAGTATGTCGCGAAAATGTATATATTTAATATTCAAATGTTTGCATTGTATGCATCGTTTGCAATTAAATTTATGCTACATAAACTTGGTGTATGGTTTACTATGTGTTAATCATAATCTGTGTTAATTTGTTTGTCATAATATCATTTGTTTTATCTCTTTATCGGTACATTACAATTTTCTTGATTCACTTATTTTTTCCATACCGCACTGAGAATCGAGCACTGGGACCTATGCATGCGGGCACCCAGGTAATGTGTCGGGCATCCGTGTATTAGGTATTTTGAATGAGAATATATTTTCTGCCGTGTCACAGGAAAACTGTCTTCATAACTCAAGCAATATAGCTAACCCAAAAGCAAAATAAGTGAAATGGAAGAAATAATTTTTAATACACATACACATGATTCAATTGAAGTTCAGGTTCCCATTTCGAACACCAGTGAATATTGTTTGCACATAAGGATTCTCCTGATAAAACAGTAACAAATTCTTATTAATTATATAAGCTAACGCAATTGGTCACCGGTATGTGTACCACTTGCAGCAATAAGTAGAGTATAGCATATTGGCAACTTTAATAGTTTTCATTGCAAGAATGTAGAAATTAAAACGTGAAAGCAATAACAAAACTAGCATCTAACTACAAAAGTTTAAGTTCTAGAATTTTAGGATAATTCTTACGAAATGGGTATCAAAAAATTAACGACCTTGTGTCCGATTCTACAATATACACTTCTATATTACAGAACGTCCAGCCTAAAAATAGCAGTTAAATCCGGCCACTCAAGGTGACATGGGCTATTAGATTCTAGGTATCTGCAAACTATAGCGGTACGTCAAAAGTGTTTAAAAACATTGGAACACCCTGTACAAATACCGAATGTAAATATTGTACATTGGTTTATTTAAGCTTAAATTTCTTACGCAGTTCGTTTTCGAAGGCCAGGTTGCACGACAGCTGATATATCGGGAAGAGTAAATATAAGAAAAATCTTTAAATGTGTGATCAGAATTTGCCATACACAACTGATGCAATGACAAAAATGATGATTTTATGGGTTTATGAAAGCTCGAATACGCTATATTCTTTATGCACAACAAAACCGTTGAGTCATATTTCACCTAATGAGCCTGTCCTTTTTTAACCCTACGCTTGAGCTTAACTTTAACTCGATTGGAGTCGAACATTGACACAGTCTTAGTGAAGCTTAACGCACTGTATTCTCGTTTCAATGCTTATGCTAAAAGTTTGATAGAGTGTTTTCTCCAGCTCATAGTAATGGAACTTATTGTAGATTATGTATATTCATAGTCCTTAGTCACATTTAATACTTTTCATGATTGATAAATAGTAAATAATGTTTACAATAAGCGTAACGTAATCGCTGTGATTCTAAGATGTATTTTTCGGTATTAATGGTGCTGTTTGGATGTAGAATTGACAAATTCAAGCTTCTTGGGAAACTTTCACCTTTCACCCCTTCCTGCATGAATCAATGTGCATTTCGTATAATGTTGAACAAACTTTTAGTCCCACTGGAAGCTTGGACCTACACCGTTTGAGTGCGAGCCTTAAGCGTCAGACACTATGCTATCCAGGAATTTTTGCTCGGTTTCTTGAAGAAACTCACAAAAAGCTCGCAAACAACACATCTGCAAACTAGTTATATAGGAACAACATGTCAGTATTTAAAAAGGAATAATATATTTGTGAAATTTCTACGCTCTAACATAGTTAGGAAAATAATGTACATATTGAAAAATAATTCCTTCAATATGTGGGAAATTCTGCCTTACTAATGCAGTTAGGAAATTTTCCTGTTATATTAAAAAAATTTTTCATATGTAGGAATAAAAGTCGTAAAGCAAAAATTTCCTTAATAGTATGAAAATTAGTACTGAATATTTAATGCTAATTTCTTTTAGAAAGTTTCTCATAGATTCTCGTATTTTAGGGAAGCGACAATTTCATACATTTAAAGGAATAATTTCCCAAATTCAAAATGCAACCCATAACATTCCTTTACATTCAGTACTAAATTTTGTAGGAAATATTTCTTTATATGTAATGTAGGTAGGTATATAGCAAAATTATATCTGATTTAACATACGGATTCAGCAAGATGATAGGTTGTTTAGCCAAAGTAACCTTGAGGACCTAAGTGTAATTCAAGCCAGGCCGTTCTCAATATGTTAAGTCTTAGCCTAAGCTTAGGTTTTTTATTACCTTGGGTAAATGCAACGGTAATAATATTTTATGGTGCCAATATAGAAAACGTGTTTTAATATATATTTTCTACATTGGCACATTTTTCTTTTCTATCTCCGAACTTGTATTTTTATCGTACGGCCATATAGTTCAGTCTGTGCAAGGTATCTGGCCTTGCGTGGTTCTTCAATCCACTTTTCACGGCCACCTACTTCATGGCACAGTGCTTTACTGTACAGTAGACCGGAGGAAGCAGTGTTTTAGCTCGACGCCATTGCAGCCTACAACCCTTATTTATAGATTTGGATACCTAAGTTGATTGTCGAAGATACTTAATTTTGAGTAGTACTGCGGTTTACAAAATTGTCAAAATTAGTTTCGAATACTCGGGTCGGGTACCCGGGTAGCGATACCATAGTATACACGTTAACGGGAACGACAATACATACTAGCTTTACCCTTCCTTGTTTATACTGTCGGATTTCTACCACATGTTCTAGTGTTATCGTTTGCAACTTTTCAAGAATATTATTCTGTTAACATTTTTGTTTGTTAATTTTCACAAGGAAGTATCTCAGTCGCGCTGAAGCACCAGTGACAAGAAAATAAAATAACTCATTGCAAGGGTTCCATGCTTTAATATGATACTGCACGAGATATCGTTTTATTCTTTAGTACAAGGCTTATATGGAACTAAGCTAAAACTTAATATATATAATTACTGTTGTGCTACCTGCATTTCGCTTGAACCCACTTAACTGGTCGGTGCGTGCCGTATTTCACATTATCACTTTATTACCCTATTTACTTCAATATTTTACACATGTGCAACAGTTACTACGTTTTAGCAGAATTAGTTGATGTAACGCAGGTTGCAGAAATCCAGACTACTCAGTGCGAGCTTGTTGAAACATGGGATCAGAGCACTTATACAGGCTTAACTGAATATATATTACAGAAACGGCCCCCTTTTGTCTCATGCCGATAGCGGTGGAAAACCAAAGTCGCTTGAAAACACCAATAAGAAACAATTTCCTACTTATAGCAGTAAAATGGGAAATTGTCTTGCAGTGTGCTGTAAGGCGCAATCATGTTTTACAAATAAGGAACGGTAGTCTCATAAAGCTACATGCAGAAGACCATTTTGCAGTATGCTATAAAAACCATTTGTTTAGAACACTTGGCAACAGAACAACGTCAGTATTACCAAAGTTTGACGACGGATGTAACGAACTCAGTTGTCTCCATTCTCATACAGTTGCATGACTCGTTTTAACGGTGTTTGTACAATAACAATTGGTTAGGTAATATTTAACCTTTTAACACTGCGCTAGTTTCTGTGTCATACAATGTTTGACAAACTCAACACGACACCGCAGTTCGATCTTCGATTGCATCGCTGAGTCTGCGTTGGACATTTGTTATTTTGTTTTCTGTGTTTTATTCAATGCAAGTTATGGTTGTTGGTCCGTTTTGGGATACGGTTCTTCGTGTACCTGTTACTTTAATGATATTACTACATACCTACAATTCCTTATATATACTATTCGTCTCTGTTGAATATATACTGCACAATTAAGTAAATGGCGTTTTATTTTATTCGAGTGTTTAGTATTGTATGACCCTGCAACAGTATTTCTGTTCGACTCATAGTTAATATTCGTCGTATCAATTCCAAAATAGCTTAACTCCATTTTACACTAAATAAAGTTATGACGAAAAAACAGCGTCGAGCTTTTTTTCTACATCTTGGCACAAAACTTATTTCGTAATATTAATGCTTCAGCCCATACAGTATTATTGTGACACACAAGATTCTACGCGAAGGTTACATAGCTAGTAAAAATGGAGTTAAGTTGTTTTGGAGCCGAACAAAAGTTTGACCTCTCAGTGCCAGAATGACTTAACTCCAGGTGTGTGATAGATCATCACAGAACTACTAAGGTACTTTTTCCATAAAAACAAGCTCAATGTTGATTGCTATCAACAGATGATGAACCATTTGAAAACTAAGTACTAGCAGCTCCGTTTCACAGATTGTATACCAGAAGTTCGTTCGTCCTTACCGGGGTTAATGAAGCTACAAGAACAAGTCAAAATAAGAACGCTGTACGCAATAACTCCGGTTCATGTTGATGCTAATTTATGTGATAATGCTAATTCATGACGACGATACTAACTGCTGCTGTGCATATTGCACACATAAAAGCAATAGTAACCTGCTGACTCATTTCAAGTAAATACTGTTGACTGTCTAGTTTTTTTCCATTTAGTAGATTTCCAATAACACGCTCGCCAGTAGCAAAAAGTCATTACAATGCAATAAAATGAATAGCGTAATCGGCAATGTGCTCTAAATCCAGAATGAAACCGAACGCAATCCATCTAAACTGTGCAAACTTTTTTAAACCCTTAGCTATTGCGCTTAATCGCATATGGCTGCATTCGACTGCGGTCGACTGATTTTCTCAAAAACGTTATTTTAACAGGATCTGGTTGCATTAGGCTAGTTTCTATTTGGAACTAAGAATTTTTCAGTCAATTTCGACTGACATTGATTCACGGCAGCATGAATTACTGATAATGACTACATCTATGAGAGTTACATAGAGTGCAATTTTAATCAACGCCCTAAATCAAATCGTAAATCAAAGTCTGACCATCATAAACAACATAAATAATGAAAAAAATAACACTAAGGTTATCCAGATTTCACATTAGCCGTTCAAATAATCCGCGGTCATGTATTTCACACTATTTAAAATTCTTCCTCCCAGTCTACCATTGACGGAACTGTATCTCTTACTCCGTTTCCACTAGGAATTTGCTCATAAAGTGGTCGATACTGCGATGGTATGACCGGATTTTGTGCAGTATATAACTAGAGACATAAGATCCACCTTCTTCTGGCTTGAAATTTCAAGTTGTGCAGCATAGGCGCGGTTCGGCTCCACAGTAAAATTTCGAGTAGACTTGTGACCAATAAGCTCCGCAGAATTTCATTCGTCTTCCAATTTTGTCTTGTTTGACGGATTTGAACGCTTTAATATGCATCCAGTTAATTTTGGATCCACTGGAATCTCGCTTTGGGATTTGCTGCTGGCCGAAGCTCTTGAAGTCTAGGAAATCACCATGCCGCATCGGCACTACGACATACGGCTTTTGGCGTGGACGCGTTGCTACCATAACAAGACGCCATTCATCAACGTTAAATATATCCTGATTCTTCGCAGCACGAGCAATAGCTGAATGCATTGAATCGCATTCCATTTGGAAATGGCCAACATCAAAATACTTGTGTTCAATTGTAACCAATGGAAGGTTGCTGACTGCATAATTCAGCGCGGTTGATATGGCACTGTTCCGATTTTGGCCATCGCAGGAATCGGAAAACATGCGGGCGTGCTTTACTCCATCAGGCAAGTGTTCCGATAGGTGCTTAAAAATGCATGTAGAAATTTCATTTGATCCGCGCCGACCTTCAAATTCGGACCAAAAATAACAGTAGCCGGCGTGTTCATTGGAATGGTAGACAGTCAGTTTATATACAGATAATTTACGCTTGTAGTAGAACGGGCTGAGCGCGGAATTAGGTGTTGGCAGAACTGCCTGCAAGTCAAAGGTGAGGGACAGATAAGATGGGCCTTCTTTGCTTGCAGCAACTTCTTGGGCCTTGATATCCCGGGCTATGTCTTTTAAACGGATATGCTCCCTATAAGTTGGAGATGATGTTTCTTGAGTTCGGCACACTACACACTGGTCCTTCTTAGGTTGGAAAAATGATAAATTGAATTCTATGTTGAAAATTTCTTAATAGACCCACTGTGAAACGGGAAAGTCTTCTAAAGTCGGCGGACCGTATTCCACTTCGCTATCAAGTATGCGTGGGCCGAAAGTTTTCAAATGCTCGCGATACATAGCACTGATCGATAAAGTTTCATCCAGGTACATTCGTTTTGTGCTGGGGCGACAGTAGTGCGATTCCATTCTAGGATAGCTCATTATGTGGTTAGTTACACGCTCGCGACGGACGTCTGATGTCTTATTGCTCGGATCATGGCGACCTCTTTCATCTGGAGCTGGTGGTGTGGCCACTTGGACACTGTGGGCTAATTGGCAATAGTTTGACTCGTTGTTGTGAAATATTCAGTCTTCAGAAAAAAATCCTGACAGACTCGGACACGGTCGGGCCCCAATGGCAGGAAGTGGTATCGCGAGATCGTTCTTGGATTCTTAGTTGCACTCCTTCCCATCGGTAGACGTCTTTGGATAGCTGATGCAACCGTAAAATTTTGCAAAAATTGCTTCAGGCCGTTGTAATCTCCGTTGTGGAAGTCTTCGCACATTTGACGCCTTTGTGCTTCGGAGAATTTCGAAACTCATTTCAGTGCACACTTGCAAATCGATTGCTTAGGTTGAGTCTTCAACATCCGTTTTTGCTGCCGCTCAATTGTCTTTTTCTAGGTAGCCGGATGTCGTTTGCGCTTACGTGTTCCTGTTTCCGACTCAGTATTGCTGTCGTGTCTGGGCTGCTCTATATTCGCTACTTCAACCATCTTATTCTTCTTTTCCGATGCCTTTGTGCGACGTCGTGATTTGTACTAGGACCAGTTCTGGCCCTAAGGGATCCCAGCTGCACCACCCTCGATAGTCACCGTGGTGCCCGGACAACCCCGGCTTACACGACTCCCCGGTGGACCCTAGTCTGACCGATGGGAATCGCTTAGCTTAGTGGGCTGCTCGGCGGGTTTACCAGGGTGTTCGGCCTGGCCCCTATGATGGCCCACGCGTCTAGTGGTATGGAGGTCCCCCTGAGGGAGGGTCATCCCCTAAGCCTGCTCACAGGTAATAAGGCTGACCCGTCATTCCCTCAATCCCAATGATTGGGTCCGAACCACGTTCCAGAGTGGGAGTTTCGTTGACGGACCAGTTTCCCGAAAGAGTTAGATGGGTAGGGAGGCGACCTGTAACCTTAGGCCTTTTGAACGACAGAGGCAAAAGTTTTACCCTAGTTTCGGGCAGGGCTCAGCCAACTGGGCCTGGTCGGTCTACAGTATTTGAGGGTTGTTCCGAATGTGGGGGAAATATTTGTCTGGATACACAAAGGGACCTACGTGCTGAAACAAGTTACTGACGGGGCGGGCGGGGATGCGAGCACGAGCGAGGTTGGCTAAAGCGTTGAGAAAATTTAAGTTGGCTGTGGGGGTGAAATTGCACCGCGTTTGGGTGGAGTTGAAATTTAACTATGAAACAGTGAAGCAAACACTTAGGTGGGTAGCAGGGCCAGTGTGGCAGAAAAACGGTAGAGTAGGTGCGAGCAATAGAGGAGGCGGCGTGCAACAACAGAACCGGCACTTAGGACGACTAGTGTTAAACATACCTTGAAGAGGGCCCTACCTTTTTATTGCCACAGAGTGTCTTGCTTGAATCAATCTACTCCGCCTACCAAAGTAACACGCAAGATTGCTTTACTTATTGGCTTTCCCTTTTTTGCTAAATACAACATAAGTACACGACAAAACGAAGATATTACCCACTTGGGTGTACGTGAAAAGACATTGCATTATGCATGAACAAGAACTATGCTTGAACGAACGTTTCAGGCGACCAAAACTTGCCCCTCCCCCCCTTGCCGTTGGATTACGAAATGATCCTTTTGAGCTCCAATTTTGTGCTCTTTTAGAAACGCGAAACCCTCAACCCAAAATTTGCTGTTACAACCTTAGCCGTAGATTATTCCTCGCGTTGGACGCCTGGCATTTTTGTCACTGTAGACGACCCTGAAGTTCTGAGATGTCCTTGCTAAATAGCTGGAGCACGGGCGCAGCACTTACGGGAGGGCGAGGCATCCGACAGACACCTCAGCACCCGCAAGGGCCGCCCCTATTCCTATGCCTAAGCGAGAAAGTTTTAAAGCCCAGGGAGGTGCCCCGGGCGGGCCTCTTCCACGCGTCCGCAGCAGAAGAGTCCACCCGAGCCAACGAAACTCCCTATAGGTTCCGATGTACCAAAATTTATTCCTGCTGTCACGTGCATCAATTCCCGTGAAGTTTCCTGAAGCGCATCGAATGACAACCGTGTTCACCGATAAATGAATTCAAGACTGAAATTTACAACACGTTTTAATACCAGCAAGCGAGGCACCCACTAGGCATCCTCAATCGGCACTACCCAGTGGGTGGGGAACCAGTCGAGCATGGGAGGATCCTTTTTCAATTTTGTCCTAAATTTGATCACAACTTTGTCAGAAACTCACCCACTCTCCGCCGCCCGGGCGCAGCACTTACGGGAGCGCGAGGCATCCAAAGGACGCCACCGCACCCGCAAGGGTTGCCCCTTGTCCTAAGCTCAAGCAAAACCGAACGACGAAAGAAAGCCTCGGGCGGGACTCTTCCACACGTCTGCATCCTGAAGAGCCCACCCGGGCGAACGAAATGCTGAAAAACCCGAAGCAAAAGCAAAGGAGAAAAACCAAAACTGGCGACAGCCGCCAAAACCCGACCAAATTTTAGAAGATAACGACTCGACTGGTCCCCCTGTTGTTGCGGGCTACCGACTTTTATACTGTTTCCTCTACCCCCGTCCAATTCTTATGCGCTTGGTCGCTGAAAGTGCGTAAAGCGTACAAATTTAAAACTATTGAAAATGCCGCCGAATAGATACATCAAACAATGTTAGCAGCTACACCAGCGCGACGACTTCTCGTACCAATAACAAAAAAAACCGCTACGGCAAAATATTCATATATATATATATATAAATAAACATACACAAAGCAACGTCGCCAACAGCATTAATAATATTCCCCGTTATGTGGGCTCGCCGCTCTGCAAAGTAGCCAAAGGGTGCCAAGAAGCGACCTAAACAACAAAACCGCCCGCTGGTCGGTGCGGCTAAATTTCGAGAGAAAGATATCCGGTGCTCAGGGCGCTGGTTGCTCATAGGAATATCGGCACATTTTTGCCGATATCCCAATAACGTCGAACAGTAGGCGGCCGGGGGCAGGACCAGAATCATGCCCTGGCAGGCCGGCTACTGATGAAAATTTAAGATTTTAATGTAGCTCCTATGAGAGGCCCGCTAGAGGCCGTTTTAGCTGCTTAGAACCCAAAATTTTGAAGTTAAGTTTGGGTTAAATGGACCCCGAGCGGACCCGTTGGGGTGGCGGCCCCGGTTTTGGACTAAAGACTAGGGGGGAACCCGATAGTGTCTCGGGCTCCAAAAATCGTGGAGTTTAGATTATTTTGGGGTGTCCTTTTAGGCTTAGAAAATTGGAGGCTTAAGTGACTGTTTGGGGATCCGTAAGTATCAAGAGCATTCGAAAATTTTAGACCCGCCCGGGCCACTTGACACCCTAGCAGACCCGAAGAGGGTTCAGTTAGCCCCGTTCCCCTAAGTTCAGAAGAAAACCCAAAAATTGGATTTTCGTGTTGTATCTTAAAATGATGCCTTAGAAATTTGTATCTAGTATTTTCAGTCGCCTTTGA